>WKFP01014818.1:655006-751441 GCA_011057875.1 Pterocles orientalis
GTTCAGCCGAGCATCAATCAGTACCCCCAGGTCTGTTTCCTCAGCACAGTCCTCCAGCCACTCTGCCCCAAGCCTATAGCGCTGCCTGGGGTTGTTGTGGCCAAAGTGCAGGACCCGGCATTTGGTTTTGTTAAACCTCATCCCGTTGGCTTCGGCCCAGCTCTCCAGCCTATCCAGATCCCTCTGTAGGGCCTCGCTACCCTCAGGCAGATCGACACTCCCTGCCAATTTGGTGTCATCCGCGAACTTACTGAGGGTGCACTCAATGCCCTCATCCAAGTCATCAATAAAGATGTTGAAGAGGACAGGCCCCAGTACCAACCCGTGGGGGACTCCACTCATGACTGGTCTCCAACTGGATTTGACTCCATTTACCACCACTCTCTGGGCCTGGCCCTCCAGTCAGCTCCTTACCCAGCCGAGAGTGTACCCATCCAAGCCACGGGCTGCCAGCTTTTGCAGGAGGATAGCATGGGAGACAGTGTCAAAGGCTTTGCTGAAGTCTAAGTAGACCACATCAACAGCCTTTCCTTCATCCATCAGACGGGTCACAGGATCGTAGAAGGAGATCAGATTGGTCAAGCAGGACCTGCCCTTCACGAACCCATGCTGGCTAGGTCTGATCTCCTGGTCATCCCACACTTGCCATGTGATCTCCCTCAAGACAATCCGTTCCATTACCTTCCCTGGCACTTGTTGGGCCAAATACCCATTAAATTCAGCGACAGCTATAACATTCTCACTGTTACCCTCTCCCAGCTGCACTAAGCTTCAGTTAACGAGTCAGGGCACTGGGTATGTATGGAAAAGAATGAACAGTGTGACATGAAGTTAACCCTAAATTATTTTTGTACCTGAGTGCAGCAGCAGTTTGTGTTTTTCCTTTGGTCAAAGTTGATAAATATAACGAATGACATTGAAATTTGTGGGAATGCTGATCCTGAACAGAAAAGTTCCTTAAATGGTTGTTTCAGCAAGGCTTCACAGAAAATAAACTGGGTAAGTATGGTAAGCTCGTCTTATGAGTTCTCCTTCATCTTCCCAGTTGATGATTGGAGTTGGGCTTTCTGAGGTATTATTCACAGAGCAATCTGATTTTTTGTCATTATTACTTATTTGTCTAAAAGAAAAAAGTTGAGATAGCGAAACTCACATGAAACAAGTAAAATAGAAAGGAGAGTTGAATGATATAAAATTTTGATTTATTTCCTTGGGGACTCACTCAATTCTACCAATCTGATGATGACTAATGAAGGTGGAGAAGGAAGGTCATTACCAGATAATGGAGCCTGTTTATTATGTCTCCTGCTATTAGGATGAGCTATTTCCTCCAGTAGATTGTTTAGGATTTCTTAGGAATAGCATTTCTATATCACATCTTGTTTTTTTTTCTTTTTTCTTTTTTTCTTTTTTTTCATGATAAGAGAAAAAAAACAGCATCCATGATCAAAAGAAGCAATTTAAAGCTAGAGAGTTTTTCGAAAGTGGATACACTCTCTAGTACATCCTGGGAGTTGGTAAGCTTCTGTAACCCCTGGACTCTATTTAGGGGTAAGCAACAGTAAGGAGCTTTAAAAATACCTGTGTTACAGCCAAAAATGCACACAGAAAGCACGCTACACTATGTGCCATGTGCTCTACAGATATTGCTCCAGACTGCTTATCTCGGGTTTGTCCTTCCTGGAGCAGAGCAGAACCCTATTTGCAACCTGCCACACACCACACCTCGTAGTCTTAATGCACTGCCAGGATTAGCTGCTCAGATCCAGGATGTATTAGGCTGTACCACAGGCTCATCTCTACCTGTTCATTTGGGAAGTGATAGGGAGATGTGGAGGAATCAGGAACAGCCCCGCACACCCTCCCTTGTCGGGAAGGTTGAAGGCAGCTGGTGTGTCTTAATACAGGGAGGAAAGTGCACAGCCCTGCTTATGGGCTGAACACTTCCACCCTGCAGAGCACTGGTTCCAGCAGTAGGTGCTTTAGTGTCATGAAATAAGCCAGAGCTTGGAAAACAGTGAAGAAAGGAAGTGGAAAATCAGTGCCAGAGACAGCACGAGGCCCATGAGCCTGGGGTAGGATGCTTCTGGTTTTCAATAGCTACACAGATGAACAGAAGCAGCTTTCCTTTAGCAATCTTGAACTGTCTGCAGACCATCATCACAGAATCACAGAGTCACAGAATGTCAGAGACTGGAAGGGACGTCGAAAGATCATCTAGTCCAATCCCCCTGCCGGAGCAGGAACATCTGACGATCACACAGGAACGCATCCAGGCGGGCTTTGAATGTCTCCAGAGAAGGAGACACCACAACCTCTCTGGGCAGCCTGTTCCAGTGCTCTGTCACCCTCACCGTAAAGAAGTTTTTTCTCCTATTCAAGTGGAAACTCCTATGTTCCAGCTTGAACCCATTGCCCCTTGTCCTATCACTGGATGTCACAGAGAAGAGCCTGGCTCCATCCTCCTGACACTCACCCTTCACATATTTATAAACATTGATTAGGTCACCCCTCAGTCTCCTCTTTTCCAAGCTAAAGAGACCCAGCTCCCTCAGCCTTTCCTCATAAGGGAGATGCTCCGTTCCCTTCATCATCTTTGTGGCTCTGCGCTGGACTCTTTCCAGCAGTTCCCTGTCCCTCTTGAACTGAGGGGCCCAGAACTGGACACAGTATTCCAGATGAGGTCTCACCAGGGCAGAGTAGAGGGGGAGGAGAACCTCTCTTGACCTACTGACCACCCCCCTTCTGATACACCCCAGGGTGCCATTGGCCTTCTTGGCCACGAGGGCACAGTGCTGGCTCATGGTCATCCTCCTGTCCACCAGGACCCCCAGGACCCTCTCCCCTACACTACTCTCCAACAGGTCAGTACCCAACTTATACTGGTACCTGGAGTTCAGATGAACAGCAATCTTCCTCTCCCAGTCCAATAGGATGTTTTTTCCAGCCCTGTTCCCAACCTCGGCCCTCCTTCAGTGTTCATGAGCCTATGGAAAAAATGTTTTATTTTATCCATATTATTTCAAATACAATATGAGGTACAACTGCGAATGTTCAAACAGAACATGTCCATAGTTTCCCAAATTAAATGCTAGCAAATTAAACATCATGTTTATGTAAAAGGTCTTTAAGTTTATAAGTTCTGCCTTTTCTGAGAGAAAACACTGCACTGGAAACCATATCGTGTTGATAATGTTTCAAAATTGGCACGACACAGAAATTTATTAACCTTATATCCCTACTGCTTTTAGTCAGCTGTTATTTGATGCAGTTTAACACCCGCTGGAAAAATGTACAGCTTCTCACAAGAAGCAACTACTTCTACAGCTGAGTTTTTTTACTTCCTCCATGTATCATGCTCTTGTTTATGTATGAGTTTCTTACCATCTCAGTGTAGTTATACCAGTAATCCTTTTCACATTTATGAGTCTCATGAATATTTTGTCTTACTGTGGTGAACAGGGATTAGTTATGCCTTAGTAACAATTAATTCTACCATCCATTGTGAAGTAATATTGACATTTGCTAAGGAGCTGCATTTATGGGAATAGTCAGTACAGGTAAATGGAAGAAGTCACAGCCACAACAGCAAAAACTGGAAGGAAATAGCAAACAGTCATCAAGTTGAAGGGAGTTCAACCCCATAGTAAAAAAGTAAAAAGCAAAAAAGCACTATGATTTAAAAGGCACATCTCACACTAGCAATAAAATCAGATCACTTGTTTGTGTGAGAAAATGAGGGATGACAATTAGAAAATTGCCTTTAGTATATTGCAGCCAATTGTTCTTTTGAGGGCTTTGCTGCAATATTAGTAGCCTGTTCTGCTCACCTTAAGTTTATCCTCAGTTTTGAGCTATTCCACCAAAAAAAGCCTGAAACTGTATATATCCTACCTCCCATGACAAGCATGTTTCTTCCCAGATTTGCTCTGTCAGCACAAGAATGAAACACAGTATCATAGGAGTACAAACATCTAGCTTGTGTGCAACTTTCGGTTAAGTGCTAGCTTTAATCTTTTCTTACTGCTTTTGGCACTGTTTTTTAGTTTATTTATGTGCTTTATATATTAGCCAGTGACAAAGCTATTTTTTTTTTTACTAAAGGAAAAGATAAATCATATAGAATGTGTAAACATGCATGGGTTTTTTATGACCATGAGAATATAATTCTTTTTAAATTCTGTGAAGAGTTGACAATTGGCTAGCAGAGGGATGGAGTGTTATTTCTTATTTTATTTCTCCTACTTCTTATGCTGTTAAAATCACAGGATGGATTTGAGCATTTGTATGTAGAGGTTCCAATCTTCACATTTTTGGCCAAGAATACTAGACCAAATGAGTACTGCTTGTGGCAGTGTTAGAGAGGTGAAATGCTAACTGCTAGTCATCACTAATCATCATTGACTCTCAAAACCTTCAAAAAAGTAATAATTAAGTAAATGTTGTCCTGTTAGAAGCATTTATAGAAATCTCTATAAGCACCAAATTCTAGTGCTTGTACATTTAGAATGGTTCAAACAGAACATAGGATGGAAAGAATAAAAAGATCAGTTCAACAAGAGGTATTATCCTCTTCTTAGTGCTGTCTAAAATGGAGGGTTACAGAGCTTGAAGAAGCTCTACAGCTCTATTATCTATCATTAAGCAGATATAATCGATCCTATGGAATACATAGTAGAGGGATATTGTTGATATCTATCTCTGTTAAATAGAAATAAGGAATAATGTGAGACTGTAAGGTCTTTCATCCACACAGTAGTAATCAAAACCAAAAGCATATAGAAAAAAGAACAGCTATTGCTCTCCACAGATAAAACAAAGTAGAAAATATATTGTCTATTTAGAAGTTTTTAAGTAAATAAATTCAGGTAAGAGTCATGTTTTTAATTCCAGTCATGTCAGAATCTACCCTCAGCTTTCTGTTGGTGCTTATTTCTCACAGTAAACTGTTACTGTATGAGGAAACAATTCCTTCGATTTCTGTCACCCAAAGATTCTGTTTTCCTTCTTGAACCCTGGAAGATAGAATCTGTCCTTCACAGTTCAGCAAACCAGTGTTTCACTGCTGTTTCCACAGATACTTCAGCATTTTCTATGCTAGCAAAAATGATCATTTAAACGATTTTTTTAAAATCCTGTACCACAGGCCTCCCTTTCTCTAAAAGTACTGATTGATTTAAGGGTTTACTGAATAAATCTGCAATTTGTTAACACAGACCATTATTACAAACTGCTCACCCCCTCAGTTCAGTTTACTAGAGAGATTTGTGAATTTGAAATAGCAGTATGAATATGGAAGGCAATGGAGAGAAGACAGAAATGATACTGCATCGAGACTGCTGTGTTAAGTCAGTGGTGTAAATATGTTCAGGTGGAAGGGATTTTTCTTTTTTTAAGGAAACTGAATCATTCCAAACATTTTAAAAATAAATTAATCTTCTTGTGACTCAGCATATACAATTCATTAAGACTGACTTTACATTTGCAACAAAAAAGTAAATTTGAAGATTTTAAAAATAAAAAATGTCATTTGGGCAATAAAACAGTTTTGAATTTTCCATTAATTATTTGACTTTTTAAAATAAGGAAGTTTAATAAAAACAACACATGTTCTTAAAATTTTAATGTCACTGAATGAGCAAGTTTTCTCAAGGACGTTCGTCTGGTTCTGATTTATCTCAGTTTAGTGCATGGAAAATCAATAAATACATTTAGTCACTATGGGCATAGCAAGCCTGCACAACCTTTGGTAACAACTGGAAATTTCTGACAGACTTTTAGGACTATTTTTCACGTGCTCAAGTAGTTTGCTCTTAGTACTAGCTATAACATAATGTTATTGGGCATTATGATGTTCTGCTGTAACTACTTAATTGTCATAGTAACTAAAAGTTTTATACAACGAATAGACTGTTACAGTAAAATGCAAGCACAGGGAAAAAAAGGCGCTAATGACATCAGCTTACTAGATAAAAAAGTTATAAACAAAGTAATACACAGAATAAGGAAATGTGGAGCTATACATAGAGAGTCTTGGCACATAAATCTCTTTCAGTGCAGCCTCAATAAGCTAGAGAAATGGGCCAATATTCTTCATTCAGTTCCTTTGATGTTTTTCTCAGAGATATGTGTGGCAGAACAAGGGTCAGCAGTCCTAAGGTGAGACAAGTATAATATGCACTGGGCATGAGAAGAAGGCTTCTCCATCTAAGTGGTGAAACGCCAAGCAACCTGGTCTAACTTCAAGGCTTGTTTTGAGCACGAGCCTGGACTAGATGACCTCAAGGTTATGTTGTAATTCAACAAGCCTCTCAACTCTCACTAAAATTTTGCTTCTATCACAGTAAAAAAGTTGAAGGCGAGTTTGAAGAAAAAGGAGGCTGCTGCTCAGATTCCGGGAAAGTGCCTACCAAACCTGTGGGATGCAAAGAGAAACAGGAGGTTTATTTGAGATGACTGCTACACATCCTAACAAAGATGTTAGGAATATATGTCACCATTTTAATATGACTAGAAGAAGAATTTGAAATGGAAGTTCTACTAGTTTTCAGAGATAAAAGAGACAGTACTTAATCTGTAGTTGCAGATGACGTTGTCCAGACATGAGCAGGAGAGACAAGAGCACAGATACCTACAGAATCACCATAGAAAAGAGAAGGTTAATGGACAAATTACGAAGCAGGTGTAGGGGAACCAGGACCAGGTTTTGAGAGAACTTGATCACAGAGATTAAAGACAGCTGACCAGATGAGAAGAGAAAGAGAAAATGAACAAGCTGGAGGTCACTAAAGTGCTCATTATAGGAACTGATGAAATGCTGGATGGAGCTTTGAATGGTTTTAAGGTTGCTTTAAAATAAGAAAAGAGACAATGATTAAGCAGAAATTGTAAACTGAAGTTGAAACAGAAAATAATACGCATTGACAGTTATAGAGATGGTTAAGGCTGAAAGTCTGAGTTAGGTTCCAAAAAGAGGAAACTCGAATCTGTGAGGTAAGAAGCAGAAAATGGGAAATGGTTGAAGGTAAAAGGTGACTCAGACTGAAGGTCATATCAGAATATTGAAAACTAAAGAAAACAGCAGTAGTAGCAATATGGTAACATGCAATGTTATTGCATTGGGAAGAGTGACTGCAAAGCTGCCCAGCAGAATGACAGCCGGCTATGAGCCCGCAGCGTGGCCCCAGGTGGCCAAGAAGGCCAAAGGCATCCTGGCCTGTATCAGAAATAGTGTGGCCAGTAGGACAAGGGAAGCAATTGTGCCCTTGTACTCGGCACTGGTGAGGCTGCATCTTGAATACCCTGTTTGGTTTTGCGCCCGTCCCTGCAAGAAAGACATTGAGGCGCTGGAGTGCATCCAAACAGGAACAACAAAGTTAGTGAAAGGTCTAGAGAACAAGTCTTATCAGGAGCAGCTGAGGAAACTGGGGTTGCTTAGCCTGGAGAAAATGAGGCTCAGAGGATACCTTATTGCTCTCTACAACTGCCTGAAAGGAGTAGCCTTTCGCAACCCCCTGTAGCGAGGTGGGTGTCCGTCTCTTCTGCCAGGTAATGAGTGATAGGATGAGAGGAAATGGCCTCAAGGTGCACCAAGGGAGGTTTAGGCTGGATATTAGGAAATTTTTTTTCACTGAAAGAGCAATCAAGCATCAGAACTGGCTGCCCAGGGAAGTGGTTGAGTCACCATTCCTGAAGTTATTTTAAAGACATGTAGATGTGGCACTTAGGGACACGGTTTAGTGGTAGAGTTGGCAGTGCCAGGTTAACAGTTGGACTCAATGATCTTAAGGGTCTTTTCCAACCTAAATGATTCTATGACTCTGTGATTTCTAAAGTCCTAATTCTGGCAACTCAGATGATGTTATTTGAATTTTTTCATTGAATTTTGTAATTCAGAGAGTATACTGTTCCTGTAGCACAGTGTTGATAGAGAAACAAAGGATGTAAAAGAACTCAGAGATGATGTTGAAAAATGGTGGTATGTCTTTCATATTAATTAGGTTTAATGTGGTGGGCTATGAATTTTAGCTAATGGTAGTTTTAGTGGATTCGTGGGAAGAACTGCCCAATCTTTGATTCTCAACTCCAGTACAAAGGTAGACCTTAAACAATACATTTAACAAATCTCAAATTTCAAGATCAGGACTAATGAGAAGATTTCCTTTACTCTAATGATCTCTGGGAAATTCAAGGAAAGACAGAAGTCTGCAAACACATTATAAATGAGTCCAGTTAACTTCTCTCCCTGAAGGAATTCAGTTGGCCAATACACTTTACACCTCAAAAATTTTCAGAAAAACTATTCATCTAATGATTAGAACACTTCTGATTAAGCAATTCTGTTAAAAAAAAAAGTTTAAACATAATTAGTTCTGATTAATATTTTGTGTGTGTGTGTGTCCTGATTTTTGACATGTATAATGTATCACCAATCAAAGTTTTCATTTCAGTACCCCACTGATTAATAAAATAATTAATCTGACAAGTATACCTTGCAAGGATATTTTTCTTTTCAAGCCCTGTGAAAAAATAACAGAAGTGTATAATTTTTTTGTTCTTCAGGCCACTTTTAATGAATTTATGGAATTGAATGTATTGTATACAATGTAATAATGGAACCTTGACAATTAATACTTTCAAGTGGTGACATAGCTGTTCCAGTGAATTATCTGTGAACAAAAAATTATCCACTAGCTGCAAAGATTTCTGATTATCTACAAAAATACATTAGATGGTCATACTTGAAATTATATTCTTATGAACTAAAGATTTCATTTAGAACTCTTTTTCAACTCAAAAAGAAGTATAATTTGGCAACTTTAATGAAGCAATTTTAACAAAAATAACAAAAGAAGTGTCTGGGATTTGATTGCTAGATAAATTAGACACAGCTCTGTTCAGGTCTGGAGTGATGATTCCTGTCACAAGATCTTTGGTCAGAAATATCACTTGTTTCTGATGATCACAAGCTGTTATTTACAAAAGGGTGAGGAGAGGGCACATGGCACAACAAGACCACTTGGGAAATCATGCAAGCTTTTTAAATGAAGACGCAGTGAGCCTAACTCATTTTGTCTGTATAGGCCCAAAATGTTCCTTATTATGAAAGTTAGCTATCAGTTTAAAGTTTAAATTATTCCATCTTCCTCGAATAGCTGTTACTTTTTAATCATATATTTATACTATATATAGTATAGTTATTTTTCTATTATTTCAGATTATGTTAATGTGAAATACAAATTACACTCTGCATCCTCAAAATTTTAGGTCATCTCAGAGGCTTTCCTAAACTGAAGGACAAATTGTGTTTACTTTTTATTTGCTCAACTTCTTTCAAAGAATAGAGCTTTCTGTGCTGCTGTTCATTGTTTAGATACAGATCACAAACTTCTCTAATATATTAATTATTCAGAACTATTACTTCATTTCCTCATTGAAATGGCTTTTGTCTATAGATCATTGAAACTGCAAATATTATAAGAATGTAAAATTAGAAATAGATTTTATATACAAGACACGCAACTATAACATAATTAATATCCCAACAACTGGGAATTTCAAATGTTATATACAATGCATCATAATATTCATTATTTATAATGTATTGTTTATGTAAATCACCTACTGAGATACTAGCATGCTACACCATACTTTATAGACTTTATCAATATAACACAAAAATTTAACACACGCATTTTAAGCCAAATATTTAATCTAAGAAAAATTAGGAAATACTTGATCATATAATCCAAAAAAGTCTGAGAACTCAAAATGTTGCAGGACTCAGTCTTTCATCTTCTAACTACACAACCCCAATACCTCCTTCACCTTAAATTAAAGCAGTTAGACTCTTAATCCAAGTTAAATGTTGGATTTCTGCAGCTATGTTATCAAATTTTATCATTCAATTCATATTAATACTCCTGGAAACATATGAGTACTTTCAATCTCTAAATCCATTCAATAATATTTTTAATAAACAATGGAATTAAATGTTCCAGAAAGTTAATGGTAGAATGAAGTATGATACATTAAAAGATAGAGGAGGAAAGAAAATTCCTAACACAGGGATGACTGAAATCCACTATTGTAGAAAAGTATTGAGATTTTTCTTATTAATTTCTTTCCAAGATTATGTCCTCAGTTTCATCATTCTAAAGCATGTTTGACATACAGGCTTCTACTCTGGCTGACTACTGTTCACCACGCAGTAAGCATGCCTCTTTTCCTAGTGTCTCTCTGTTTTTTGTAGTTACATTGTTAAAGAAAACGAGTTGCACAAGAAAAGTTTTCACTTGTAACTGATTAAGAGTCGAAGCTCATAATTGATTTTCAGTGTGTGCAATGAACCAAGTTGTTAGAATGTATATATTAATACAGATTATAATATCTTATCTCACTAAATATCAAGATTAATTGCCCCCCAAGAGAAATCTTGAACTTAGATTAACCTTAGCCAATATTTAGCTTTGAGATCAATAAATCTTAATGTCTTTCTCTTGAGGAGTCAATATCCACTTATTGTGAGCATGATGAAGACTTAAAAACATATACAAAAATTCGTATTAAAATACATTAGCAAACACATGAAGAATTATGAAAATGTGTTGTACACACTGGTTTCATTGCAATTGGTTTTAATTGTAGTCTGAAATTTCTACCTTGTAACAACAGCTCATTCAGTGCTATTTTGTAGGATTTTCACCTAATTTTTGGATACTGAATCATTCACAAACACGTTCCATTTATACATATATATGTGTTTGATGTTCACATAATTTTGCTGAAAGTCATTTGAATCTATATGAACAATGACTAGGCATTTAAAAATTCAACATAAAATGTGGTTATTGCATGCAGTTACTTAAACAGGAAACATATGATTGCTTCTTCTGTGACAGTACCAAATCATGCCATTTACAGGTAGGTATAACCAAGAAGTGTAACTCTAAGGCCAACAGGCCCTGTTCCTTTGCAGGGAAACCTGGTCAGCATTCACCTCTCTTACACCCAAGCAGCCATACATCTTCTCAAAGTCTTCCTGCTCTCTGATTTTTTTCAGTCCTTTCACACCCCACAAAGCCAGGATAAATCTATTATTTTTCTTTTGGATTATGGGTGAATATACAACATGAAAAGCAGATCACAGAATGTTTACTGACTGTCAGTGTTTGTCTCCCATTATTTTCTTCATCCACCTTTGTGAAAAAATTCAAAGCTATTAGTTTTGCTGAGTATCTGTCTGTTGATAGGCACTTGGTGAGGGAGGATCAGGTCTTTTTTAAGTCTTTAAGCATCATGAATACAATGCAGCATGCTTAAAAAAAAGTATCTGTAATATTTAATGGTGCCATTTAACATTTGAATGGGCCATAACCAGGGCTAAAACTTACTTCTGTTTGACTAACAAGTTTGATTTTGCCAGGAGTGTAACTAGATCAATAGAAGGTGATTAAAATTAATGAGGCTTTGAAAACCTTGAAAGCCTCAGCTAAAGAGAGAATGTTTAAACGTGGTGTGCTTTCAAGTCTAAAGAGAGCTTAATGAAATTCTCACAAAAGTCCTCACCTTAGCACACACAAACATTTAAACCAGCTGAGTTCCATTCCCATTATACTTCTGCAGACACAGCAGTTTTTTTCTGTGGCAGGTTTCACTCTAAACTGAAACAAACAAATCCCTGGAATGAAAAATTGGCAGTTTTGGGGCTGGATGTTCACCCTGACAAGCCAGCATGCTGGCCAAACAGCAAGGTATTTGTGAGCTCTTCTTCCACACTAGATTTGAAGGAGTGCAAGACTGGTGAGTGAGAGACTTGATGATGAGACTTTTGATGACTCACCAGTCTTTGACTTCAGTGGCAGTATTTAATTGTCACCAGCATACCCACATATAGACTGAGAACTTAATTCTTATAAGGTTAGAGCAAACAACCACACTATGTTTGTACAGACAGCTTAATTAATTCTTGAGCTCCAAAAAGCGCTTTTTTCTATCTTACTGACACTTTAAGCACTCTAAAACTTCAGTTATGGAGTTTGAGCTCTCACCTATACAGTACTCAAGATGAGTGTCTGGCCCTTCCTTATTATGGCGTGGGAATAGAAAAACTAACAGGATGAATCACACAGAATCACAGAATCACAGAATGTTAGGGATTGGAAGGGACCTCGAAAGATCATCTAGTCCAATCCCCCTGCCGGAGCAGGAACACCTAGATCAGATTGCACAGGAACACATCCAGGCGGGCTTTGAATGTCTCCAGAGAAGGAGACTCCACAACCTCTCTGGGCAGCCTGTTCCAGTGCTCTGTCACCCTCACCGTAAAGAAGTTTTTTCTCCTATTCAAGTGGAAACTCCTATGTTCCAGCTTGAACCCATTGCCCCTTGTCCTATCACTGGATGTCACAGAGAAGAGCCTGGCTCCATCCTCCTGACACTCACCCTTCACATATTTATAAACATTGATTAGGTCACCCCTCAGTCTCCTCTTTTCCAGACTAAAGAGACCCAGCTCCCTCAGCCTTTCCTTGTAAGGGAGATGCTTCATTCCCTTAATCATCTTCCTGGCTCTGCGCTGGACTCTTTCCAGCAGTTCCCTGTCCTTCCTGAACTGAGGGGCCCAGAACTGGACACAATATTCCAGATGCGGTCTCACCAGGGCAGAGTAGAGGGGGAGGAGAACCTCTCTTGACCTACTGACCACCCCCCTTCTGATACACCCCAGGATGCCATTGGCCTTGGCCATGAGGGCACAGTGCTGGCTCATGGTCATCCTGCTGTCCACCAGGACCCCCAGGTCTCTCTCCCCTACACTACACTCCAACAGGTCAGTACCCAACTTATACTGAAGTCCTGATCAGGATTATCTTTTAGTCCCAAAATAACTCAGTTATTCACAAAATCTAAAAATATTTAAGCAAATTCACCTCTTTCCTAACTGTCTGCTCTCATGAGCCAGGTTGCCGGCTTTGATCCTGGGGGCCTTCCAGAGCTGTGTTTATTTTATTCTGTTTATCTCAGGCTTCACATCCACTGGCATATATATTGTTCTCATCTGCTTATTCAGAAATTAAAAATTAAAAACCTAACCCTCTCCAAAGTATTTCCTTAGTGAGGTCAAATGACCATTCTAATTAAGTGGAATTATGACAGCAGCTAAGGAAAATGGGACCTTGCTGCCCACTTTATTTTCCTGAAGAACCTGATCAAGTCATGATGTATTCTGTACTTTGCCAGTCATTTCTAAGAATACAATATTAAAAAGGTAATTTAACTTGCACACCAGAATGCAAAGAATATATGTGTCCTAAATAAACTTCAAAAAATGTGTCTAATTATACAAAGTCCCTGGGAAAGTTGATGGATTGTGATTACCATGGAGATTTCTCCTCTGCTTTCCAGCACTGACAACACTTGGCTGGACTTAAAAGTATAGCTCGTGTTTTCTGGGTGAAACAAATTAGTTGACACTAGAAAACCACCTACTGTGTAGATGGACTTTTACATACAAATTACACGGGAGTGGATGAAAATTTCAGAGTCTGGAGTCTGAATGCAAATTTGAGAGCCATATGACATGTTCATGAAGAATGTCACACTAACAGAAGTTTGGTATACTGATAATTATCTTTACTCTACACATACTGTACAGAAGAGAGTAACCATATATGTGAAAAAGATGCGTTGTGCTCTTCCTCGCTCACTGTGACTAACTCTGAATTAATAAGATCCAGCATCGTTTCAAGCATTTTTTCTCAAAAAGAAAAGCCTGGGTTCAGACACTAGCATATGGGTTACTTAGGAAGTGCAAAGCATAAATATCGAAACAGTTCTGATAAAAATTAGATCTATAGACCTGAACCTCAAACTTTAAGTGAGAAGAAAGCAGGTTTGAATTTCACCTGACCATTATTGCTGCAGCATCCTGAAAATAATTCTCAGATCAGAATATCTGTGTGCAATCCTTTAAAAATCTGGATCTGTTTCCAATTTTGGATGTTGTGACTCATGCCTAACTAATCTAAATAATATGAAAGTTAAGATGAAAGTTAAAGCAAATCATCACCCACCAAAAAAATATGATTAAGTAGAAAGGCCTGGCACTGTCTCCTCTTGATGCTTTTACAAAAGTATGCTGTGACTCTTACACAATGGTCTGAAAGAAGAGATGTCTGCCTAAAGCTCTAGGTAAAATACTCTTTTCAGAGGGAGATAGAGTGTGTTGATACTCTCCATAGTCCTTAGCATTTGCTTACAAGTTGCTTTTATGCACGGAAGTTTTTGGATAGGCATTCTGAAACACCTGATTTTCCCAGGAAACTTCTCAGAAAGCCTTTATCACTAATACAAGGTTCAGGATTGGTAGTGACAGGACGAGGGGGAATGGTTTTAAACTATGAGAGGGGAGATTTAGGCTAGATATTAGGAAGATATTTTTCACACAGAGGGTCCTGTGGCACTGGAACATGTTGCCCAGTGTCCTGGGTTAAGCTGAGGCAGAGTTAACTTTCTTTCTAGCTAGCAAGAGGCTGTGTTTTGGATTTGTGCTCAGAAGAAAGCTGATTAGAAGCAGTGTTTTGTGCTGCTGCCAAGGTCGGCAGACCAGGGAGGCTGGGAGGAAGCACAGCCAGTTGCTAGCCTAGGATTTGATCTTAGGTTCAGAATCGAGACACAGAGTGGCCAATAATCTATTCCATAACATACACGCCATGCCCAATATATAGGTGAGGACCCTCCGGAAGATCGTCCCTTTTTGGTTCCGGATCTCTTTTGGCTCTGGATCATCTCGCTCCAGGTGGTCTCTCTCCCAAGGCCTTTCCCCCCACCCGGGTCAGCTCTCGGCCTGGGACGCTCAGACTGTTATCTCTGTTCTGTGAGTGCGGTTTTGGAACCCTCCCTGCTCCAGGATCATTAGCCGGGAACAGGCTGAGCCTTGGTCATCGGGTGGGGGGACAGTATCACTGTGCATCACTGATTTGTATATTTGTATATAGTATTATTTTCACTATAATTGTAGATTAGTTATTAAATTGTCCTTATCTCAGCCCACAAGTCCTTTTTCTCTTTACCCCTTTGATTCTCTCCCCTATGCTTGGGGAGCGGGTGTGTGGTTTGGCTCCGAGCCAAGGGCTAACCTATCACATTCTTTTTTTCGCACCCAACATGGGGCCCGAGGTGTTGAGATAACAACAGACTTGAACAGAGTGTATTAAAGCCTACTTCCAATAAGCATTTATTATGTTGCCTGAAATGGTGTTGTGGGAAATATTGAGGTATTTGCCATATATACTATTTATCAGTATTCATGGGCTGCTGGTTTCTGTAGAAGCTGGGCAGAGGTTGTGACGTTGTTGATGAAGGGGATTGCTGTGTTGCGCCCTGGATGTGCTGGATGGATCCCTGGGCAGCCTGTTCTAGGGGTTGGCGACCCTGCCCACAGCAGGGGGGTTGAAACTGTGTCCTTTTCAACCCAGGTCATTCTATGATTCTATGATTCTATGATTCTATGATTCTATGATTCTATGATTCTATGATTCTATGATTCTGATTGCATCTGGGAACCATATGATGAGGTATTGCCACAGTTTACTTGTAAGGACTTAATGCTTTTTTGTTGGCATTGAATCCTAATTAAAAAGTAAATGGATACTGAAATTATACAACAACTTACAAATGTCTATGCCTTGTCATCTTTTGTGGGGATTCATTGTAATTTATGTCAGATCTGCCGGAAGTATTTAAGCATATCCATTTTAGACTAGATCATTGAGATATAATATTTGGTTAGAAATTGTGAATTTGCCACTGACTATGTACTCTCTCTTCCTTGAGATGAAATTTAAAGGAGGTTCATTCCAAAAGCTGAAAGAGTTTAGGGAACACAAAGTTCATCTGAATGACCTTGCATAAGTTCATTACTAAGAACTTTGCATTGCCTGCAGAAATTTAATGTTTTTACATTCAAATCTTTTCTAGCTTAGGGAGAAGTGTTACAGTGCTAAATTTGTACATGGAAAATCTCTGGTCCATGTTCTGAATTAATGTATTTGAAGGCATTTAAATCTGTTGCACTGCAAAATTACACTTTGAAACTGGATGACAGAAATGGAGATAATAAATGTCTTTCTCAATTTTCCATTAAAAAAATTCAAAGGTTCTCAACACAATTTGCACCAGCTGATTAAAAGAATTAATCATAATAATGTCTTTATAAGAGAAGTTCTTAATTTATATCTCACTAATTGCAAACATATTAGCCTTTTGGGATGAAATTTCTGTTCTGGGAATTTTACAGAGCATGATGATACAGATATTTATGAAGATAGAAGGTAAGTATTCACAAATCATGCTGTTGTTTTCTGTATAGTTCTTCAAGATGAACACTTTATATTTTCTTCAATTTGCAAGTGTTTATTTTGGGTATTTATAATAATATCAATTATTCTGGCACATATTTGGTGTAAAAAATATAGGGGTTCCAGCATAACAGAAAAAAAAGAGGTCCAAATTAAGTTGAAAATACTTCTACCAACATTGGCCTGAGAAGACTGAAAGATGCTACACCATGAAAACCATGCAAAGGTTGACTGAGAGGTTCTTGCATATGTAAAGATATATGGGAGTCTGCTGCCTGAGAACTGATGCTTTGGGATAAGGGGTGTCTTCCTCCTGTGTGACAGACCAAGGGTCAAGGCCTGTAGTCCATATTCAGCAGAATTCTCACTGTGCCCACAGGATTTAACAACTTCAGAGAAAGCTTTGTCTGCAGCTGTGAGGCAGGTACACCATAGTTTTGAACCTGGCTAGCAGCTAAATACCACACAGCCGCTTGTTCACCCTCCTCACTTCCAGGGATGGGGGAGAGAATTAAAGGGATAAAGACACTGAGATAAGAACAATTTACTTGCTAAACTACAATAAAATTGAGAATAATAATGATAATAATAATAGTAACATATGCAGATATGCAAATAAGTGATACACAGCGAGTCTGCTCACCACTCAGTGACAAAGGCCTATCCTATTGCTGGCTAATGACTCTGGAGCAGACAGAGTCCCCAAACCCCAATCCTGGAATGGAAATAAGAGCCCGAGTGTCCGAGAGACCGAGACGACCCTGAGGGAAGGGCGACCCAGAGGGAGATGACCCAAAGCAGGAGAGAGGGTTAACCTGGAGCAAGATAGACTACTTCCAGATAGAGCCTCATCTATATACTAGGCAAGACGTGCATGATATGGAATATACATTGGCCAATTTGGGTCTCAATCCTAAAGATCGAATCCTAGGATAGGAATTGGGGCTGTGCTTCCTCCCAGCTTCTCCTGCATCTACAGATGTTTGCACAGCAGAGAAGATGAAAAAATCCTTAGCTGTCCTGGCAGCAACTATAAACATCAGGGTGTTATCGACCTTGTTCCCAGCAGAAATCCAAAACATAGCCTCTTACTAGCTACCATGAAGAAGGTTAACTCTGTTTCAGCTGAAAACAGGACAAAGTACTGCTGTCTCATGACAAAACAAGCACCAGATAATTACCTCCAGTTCAATTTTGACCTTATTCATTTTTATGAAACTCCAGGCATTATAGTGTTTGCTTCTGTGGCTCAATATACTTCTTGCTCTGTCAGAATTTCCATTGTGAAGTTTTTTTTTTTCTGGGTTTTTATATGCCTGTTCTAAAATTGTTTCTTTGGACTGAACCTTGGTATTTCAGATTAACTTTTTTCCTGGCCTAAAAAAGAGGTGTGGAATTCAAAGAAAAACACTTTTAAAAAATTAAACTGATTTAAAATTATTTTTAATTGAATTTGTTCTCCACTCCTTCAATTACAGAATTAAAATAACAATATTTCCTGAAGCTTTATTATTTATCAGTCAATAAGATTAGTAATCCGATGTTCATCAGGAGCATTGTTTTTTTCTGAAAAAAAAACACAGTTTTCTGTTGTCTATGCTCTTCAAAATAAAGAGATTATATTATGAAATTAACATATCAATAACAACACAAATAGTGTCAGTGGTGGCAGGATATTTGACTGGACAGACTAGGTTGGACTAGATTGGACTAGATTGAACTATTCTTGTTTAATAAGTCTATTTTTATGTTTATGTTTACCACAAGGAAGTGTGTGTGTGTTGAAGTGGTTAAAGTCACAATTTCAGAAGGCCATGAGGGAATGTAGATAGAAAGGATTTAAAAATTGTGTCACATGTAATAATACTACTAATAAGGATTAAGAAACCCATGCAGTCTCAATATTGCGTAAGATTTCTCCCAGTGATCATTCATGAATCACTATTAGAACAGTACATATGACAATTAAAGAAAGGATATTTCCTTCTCTTGAAAGACCGCATGTCAGACCTTGTCAGAAAAAGACATGAAACTGATTGCACCAGTTGAAATGCAGCACACGTGTTTCTCCCTAACTCCATCTTCCTAACAGCGATACTAAAATAAATATTAACAGTTGTCAATGAGTAAAGGCATCCATTCTTCACTGATTGATTACTGACAAAGGTCTTAGAGGGGATATTTGTGGAAAGCCCAATCTTTAATGTCATTTCTCCAATGGCCATTTAATTTCAGCTGGCAAATTAAAAATTTTAATAAACAAATTATTCTCATTTAGACTATATTTCAAGTCACTTTTTTTCTTTTCTTTCCTCAGAAGTAAAATATTTGCCCTTGTATTAAAAATATTGTGGATATTCGTTCAAAAGCAGTGTCAATATTCCATTGAGAAGGTGCACTAATGACTAGCAAAACAGTGACAGAAGAGTGTAAACAGCAGGTAGTTTATAGATAAGGGTGATACATTACCTTTGTCCTCCAGAACTGAGGCACAGGGTATCCCGTTGTGTCTAACTGCTGTAGGGAAGTATGATGTGTGAATTCCTCATCTTTACGGTGTCATATTTCACTCTTCTTTTAGCACTGTCTTGTGGAAGAACAAAGAACAATGCCAGGGAGTTTCTATAATCTGTCCATCTTGAGTGCTGGTACTTAGAAAAACAAAAACTTGAACAAAGTTCAGAACATTAGAGGGCAGACATAAAACCAGAGAATATATAAAATAATGATTTAAACATTAATATGTTAAAATAACTGACATGTGTAAGCTTTATTTTTTAATTATCAGATCAGATGCAGCACAAATTTATGCTTTATACCCTGATGTGAAAACAATCAGAACATGAACTGCAAAGCGGGATTGTTTTTTAGGTTCAACTGAAACACAGATATATTTGTCAGTATGCATTTTTCTCAAAAACTTGTTCTTTTCTCTTTGGGCAATTCTAGCTGCAGTGCACCCACAGAAAAAGAGAGTATTAAATTCAGGTAAATGTCATTCTCTTCAGTAAATGTAGGTAGAACAGTTCCTGAATACCGATGTGGAACGGAATTAATATGATTTTTCCCATTTGCAATCATATTCTCCGTTTATTGTCAACATGTCAATTACCTGGATTTTTTGCCAGAATGCAGGTTTTGAAAAAAAGAGTTTCCATTTCCTAATAACACGGAAATCATAAACAGCAGAAATGAAGACTCAAAACCTCAAGTCCTGAGTGGGCCAAGGGACACAAAGGAGAAGGAAGCATATTGTATTCAGTGTGACAAAAATATTAAAAATGGAAGAAAACTGCAGTCATATTACCTGTAGAGTAAATATAATACCTTTAGGAACGGACATGTTATCTCCAGTAGCAGGTCTGCTAACTCTTTTATAATTGAAATACACTTTGAAATTGATAGACTGGCACTAATGAAAGGGGGAAAAAGAAGATGGTTCATAGTAAAATACTTTTCTCCAGACTGGGGAAAACTAGGACCTCAACGGTTGTGTGTTAGTATTTAGAGTGAAGGGTAACCATGCTGGTATATTACTGAGGTTCGTGTTTCTCTAAGTCACACCCAGGGTATGCAAACAAAAGTCCACTCACCTTCGCAGCCAAGGTAAGCTGGGGAGAAATTAAAAGGGTGCTTGTTGACCTTCACCACTTAAATGCCAGTGGCAGAGCAGGTGCTACATTAGTGTCCTGTGTCCGGCTGGGATAGGGTGAACTCTTCACAGAAGCTGGGAGGTGGGCATAGTCAAAGGGATATTGACGACAACCAACATGGCTTTACCAAAGGAAAATCGTGCCTGACAAATCTGGTGGCATTCTACAACAGAGCCACGGCGCTGGTGGAGAGAGGAAGGGCAACAGACATTATCTACCTGGACTTGTGCAAAGCCTTTGACACAGTCCCACATGACATCCTTGTCTCTAAGTTGCAGGGACATGGATTTGACCGAAGGACCACTCGCTGGATAAGGAACTGGCTAGATGGCCGCACTCAAAGAGTGGTGGTCAATGGCTCAATGTCCAAGTGGAGACCAGTGACAAGTCAGTCTGGGGTCAGTACTGGGACCAGTGTTGTTTAACATCTTTGCTGGAGACACGGACAGTGGGATGGAGTGCACCCTCAGCAAGTTTGCCGATGACACCAAGCTGTGTGGTGTGGTGGACACGCTGGAGGGAAGGGATGCCATCCAGAGGGACCTTGAAGACTGGAGAGGTGGGCCAATGTAAACCTCATGAAATTTAGCAAGGCCAAGTGCAAGGTCCTGCACGTGGGTCGAGGCAATCCCAAGCACAAATACAGGCTGGGCGGAGAAAGGATAGAGAGGAGCTCTGAGGAGAAGGACTTGGGGGTATTGGTGGATGAGAAGCTCAACATGAGCCGGCAGTGTGCGCTTGCTGTGCAGAAAGCCAACCGTGTGCTGCGCTGCATCAAAAGAAGCATTAGCAGCAGGTCAAGGGAGGTGATTCTCCCCCTCTACTCTGCTCTCGTGAGACCCCACCTGGAGTACTGTGTTCAGATGCGGGGCCCCCAACATAAAAAAGACCTGGACCTGCTGGAGAGAGTCCAGAGGAGAGCCACAAAATTAATCAAAGGGCTAGAGCACCTCCCCTATGAGGACAGGCTGAAAGACTTGGGGTTGTTCAGCCTGGAGAAGAGAAGGCTCCGAGGAGACTTAATAGCAGCCTTCCAGTACCTGAAGGGGGCCTACAGGAGAGATGGGGAGGCACTCTTTGTCAGGGAGTGTAGTGAGAGAACAAGAGGTAACAGGTATAAGCTAAAAGAGGGTAAATTTAGACTAGACATTAGGAAGAAATTTTTCACTATGAGGGTGGTGAGACACTGGAACAGGTTGCCCAGGGAGGTTGTGGATGCCCCATCCCTGGAGGTGTTCAAGGCCAGGCTGGATGAGGCTTTGAGCAACCTGGTCTAGTGGAGGGTGTCCCTGCCCATGGCAGGGGGGTTGGAGCTTTATGATCTTTAAGGTCCTTTTCAACCCAAACCATTCTATGATTCTATGATTCTATGATTCTATGACATTTTATACCATACTGACGACATGCCCGGGATATAAGGGGAAGCTAGACAGGAGAGGGGTCTCTTTTGTGAAGCCCTTGGTGGTGAGATATTCATTGTATCAGTGTTTCCATTGTATTCTATATCTTGTCTTATTGTTATAATCTCTTTTCTTTTGCTTTCCTCATGTTGTATTATTAAAAATCCGTCCTTATCTCAACCTATGAGGTTTCACTTTTTCTTATCCTTCCCCATCTTACCAGGAGGGGAGGAGGAGGGGGGGTTGTGACCACGTGGTGGTGGCCTTGACCCAAGACAATTAGCCAAGCTGAAGAGTGTGCTGGCACTGCTCAGGCAGCTCTGGCTTCTCATCTTCTCACCCAGTTTGCCTGCTCTGTGCTCTATCAGCCAGAGATACAACATGGAGCAAATGAAGTAATAGACTCTCATGATTAATGAGAGAGTATAGAAATGGCTGAATTTCTCTGACCTGTGTGAGTGGTGGAATATTCCTGTACTGCTTGCTGTGCAGATAACCTGTACAGAAAGCTGCTTCTGAGCACAACCAGTGTCATAAGACTGATTGGACCATTTATTTGAGTTATCGTTGAAATTCTTCTGCTCCCACAAATACACTGCTAGTAAGGGTCTTTAGGACATCCACTTTTAATGTCAAACTGTCTGAAAACTGCAGGATTTCCTAGCAATCAGATACTGAAAGAAGCAGCTCTATTTCCTGAAATTGTCTCTCTCTACTTAAAGGTATTTGATCTGGGAGAGATGATATCTGCCAGCTTTTGCATCATGACCTTCCTTTCCTTTCAGATGTGCACCAAAGTACTGAGAAAGGCACAAAGATAAATCATTGTCTTTTGTGTTCCACCTAGCTATCTTGACAGATAATTACCTAGTCTCAACTAAGTCCCTATGACCTGGGTTCTAGCATTTAGAATGCCAAAAATCACAACACAAGCCAGCAAAAGTTCTGTCTTTAAGAACTACTTAGATGACCCTCACTGTTTTCTACAATAAATGTCATGGGAATACAGTCTTACATGTTGTGCCTCATTGCATGTTGTTCAGACCAAAAGATCCTCCAGATTCCACTTTTGTCTTGTATGCATGAGTAGGAATTACTTTTCCTAAGCCTGACTGATGTCCGTAATAGTCCCAGTTTTGTAGACTCCAAATTAGGAGGAAACATTTGGCTGATAGAAGAGAATTTACGCACCACGCAGGATGGCAGTTTTCAGGCTGTGAAATTGTTCAGAGCTTCTGAGATTTCTTAATCCCTAGCTAATAAAAAGCACAATTAAAATTCCAACCCAGATAATTTGGAATATAGAGGTTTGTCTTTTTTTCTTTATTTTTCTAAAGGTTGGCACTACGAAGATATTGCAACTGAAAGACAAGTTTTTACTGGTCCCATTCCTGTCTGCTTAATTAGGAAAGTCAGCATATTTTGTTAAAAAAACCCTATTCTTGAACAAAGCATGGCTATACATTTCAGTTAAATTTGAGTTTTACCTGAAATTTTGAGGCAATTAGTCATTTAATATTGTGATAGAATTTCAAATCTATAGTTGAAAGTCAATAAAAAACAAAGAAAGTCATTTGGAAGAAGTACAGAAGTTGTCAGGTAAATGTCAGTCTATGGTATTGTAAACTTTGAATCTGCCAAAAAAAGAATGCACCGATTATATCAGGTTTGTCAGGTAGAAAGGACTGTTGAATATACTCATTGTAAATGCTATTGTGTTAGCATTTATTCAGGCTATGTTTCTGCTTGAACTAAACCTGATGCCTGTGCGTATCCAGTCACACATGTATATGTTCCAGATCATAGAATCATAGAATCATTAAGGTTGGAAAAGACCTCAAGGATCATCAAGTCCAACCCAACACCACCTAACTCACTAAACCATGTCCCTAAGCACCACATCTACACGTTTCTTGAACACCTCCAGGGATCGTGACTTCACCAATTTCCCGGGCAGGCTGTTCCAATGCCTGATCACTCCTTCACTGAAGAAATTTTTTCTAACATCGATTAAACCCTCCCTGCCATTTCCTCTTGTCCTATCCCTTGTTACTTTAGAGAAGAGGCCAGCACCCACCTCACTACAACCTCCTTTCTGGTAGATGTAGAGAGTGATAAGGTCTCCTCTCAGCCTCCTCTTCTCTAGACTAAACAACCCCAGCTCCCTCAGCCGCTCCTCAGACCTGTGCTCCAGACGCTTCACCAGCTTCATTGCCCTTCTCTGAACCTGCTCCAGCACCCCAAAGTCCTTCTTGTGATGAGGGGCCCAAAACTGAACACAGGATTCAAGGTGCGGCCTCACCAGTGCTGAGTACAGGGGCACAATCACTTCCCTAGTCCTGCTGGCCACACTATTTCTGATGCAGGCCAGGATGCCGTTGGCCTTCCTGGCCACCTGGGCACACTGCTGGCTCATGTTCAGCCGGCTGTCGACCAGCATCGCTAGCTCCCTCTCTGCTGGGCAGCTTTCCAGCCACTCTCCCCTGAGCCTGTAGCGTTGCAGGGGGTTGTTGTGACCAAAGCGCAGGACCCGGCACTTGGCTTTATTGAACCTCATACACTTGGCCTCACCCCATTGGTCCAGCCTGTCCAGATCCCTCTGCAAAGCCTTCCGGTCACTGAAGAGCAGGTATTTCATGTATAACCGTATCTTTCAATCAACAGAGATGCCCATATAAGGTGAAAGGAAAAGGTACGTAATCTCATTATAGAAAGCAGTCCAATTATAGAGAAGTCAGGGTAATTTACTATATCCTTATCATATGATGAGATTTATTGGCAATTTAGTTATTAACACTTCCTGTACAGAGCAAAGAGAGGTATTTTTTCCTAGTCTTCACTCACACACAACAATTCAGGCTAGCAGCCTTCCTATCAGGCATGTGCAGGACCTCAGTCTGGGTCACTGCAGTCTTCTTGGCTGCTGGCGCCCTTCTCTGAGGGCATGGGACCCTTGTCTGGGCCTCGTCAGTATTTCTGGCAGCAGCCTTCCGCCGGGGCACAACCATTGCTAAGCAGAATACTTACAGAGGGATCTGGATAGGCTGGAGAGCTGGGCCGAAGCTAACAGGATGAGGTTTAACAAGACCAAATGCCGGGTCCTGCACTTTGGCCACAACAACCCCAGGCAGCGCTATAGGCTTGGGGCAGAGTGGCTGGAGGACTGTGTTGAGGAAACAGACCTGGGGGTACTGATTGATGCTCAGCTGAACATGAGCCGACAGTGTGCCCGGGTGGCCAAGAAGGCCAACGGCATTCTGGCTTGCATCAAAAACAGTGTTACTAGCAGGAACAGGGAGGTAATTGTCCCCCTGTACTCGGCATTGGTGCGGCCGCACCTCGAGTACTGTGTTCAGTTTTGGGCCCCTCACTGCAAGAAAGACATTGAGGCCCTGGAACGCGTTCAGAGGAGGGCCACGAAGCTGGTGAGGGGTCTGGAGCACAGGCCTTATGAGGAGAGGCTGAAGGAGCTGGGATTGTCCAGCCTGGAGAAGAGGAGGCTCAGGGGAGACCTTATAGCTCTCTATAACTTCCTGAAGGGAGGTTGTGGTGAGCTGGGGGTCGGCCTCTTCTCTCGTGTAATCAGTGATAGAACTAGAGGGAATGGTTTCAAGCTGAGACAGGGGAGGTTCAGGCTGAACATTAGGAAGTATTACTTCTCGGAAAGGGTAATCAGGCATTGGAATGCACTGCCCAGGGAGGTGGTGGAGTCACCGACCATGGGAGTGTTCAAGAAACGTTTGGACATTGTGTTGAGGAATATGATTTAGCTGGGAAGTATTGGTAATGGTTGGACTAGATGATCTTCTAGGTCTTTTCCAACCTTGACAATTCTGTGATTCTGTGATTCTCTAACAAAACATAAAGTCAAACACAAGTTGTTTAGGTACTTGTTAAAAGTCAGAAGCAGTGAAAGAGAATGACTTTTCCTATAAACTGGTAACTATTAATAGTTATTCTTTATCATACAGCGGTACAACTCTTTGTCTGTTCTCCAAAATAAATACAGTATGAACAGTCTGAGAACTTTCCATAGGACATTAGCTATATTTTCCTCTAGAAATCTGAATCTGAGTTTGTTATTATGCCAAACTATTGTTCTGTATCAGCTGATTTAGAAGCTGAGAACAAGACTCTTTCCAGGCTTTTCTTATTAATTTTATAGATACTGGTATCAACAATGTTACTGCATTACTCTAAACATTGTGAACTTTGGGTTTGATGAAAAAGTTGTAGGTGAGCAATTAACAATGGACAACTTAGGGTAGAGATCACTATTTTTTCCTACATCCTACATATAACTTAACTCATATGTCTCTTATGATACACAGCATCCATATTCCAGTCCTCTGTTAAAAGAACTATTTGGTAATCAACTGAATTTTTCCATATTTCTTTTTTGTAAGTGACTTAGTCATAGTAATATGATGCCCCTGATTATCGTGTCATCACAGCATTCCATACCATTGTAATCTAACATGCGCAATATAACTGAAGTAAAATAAGTGTTATGTTTTTATGTTATGCTATGATTAAAACAGAAACTAGCATATCATCAGAGTTGTGGAAATATGTGAAAGCATAGTACTTCTGTGATTACCAGCCTACTCATATAGTTCATGGAGTACTGTAATGTCAGCTTTGGTGAAGGGGAGGAAAAAAGGCTTACTGTCTTCTGATGAGGTGATCCCAGGAAACTCTGTAACACTGCCTGCTCAGTCCCCAGCTTTTACGAACAAGAAGCTGTTCTGCCACACATGCAGCACTCCTATGCAAATAGGATCTGCTACTGAAATTCCAGTGCCTGTGACAAACTGTCACTTCTGGGGACTCGTGTAAGTAGAGGCTAAAGGGTCAAACTCATACATACACTGTAAGTTATATTTGCAGATGGTAAGCACAGCCTCAGGATGAATTATATGAGAACCAAAATATAACCTTTGGTTGAATGATCAAGGAGTACTTTGAGAACTGATTTACTTAGGAAATACTGCACTTAACTACTTTCAGTAATTTAGATTGTTTGATGGATATCTCTACCCCCACACACATAGAACTGCTTTTGTTTATCTGATGATTTAAAAGAGAGGTCAAATGTTCACTCTTTCCTTGGAAGGAAATGTGAATTGTTTATGCTTCAGAGGAAGAACTGGGGTAATCTACACATTCTCATTGCTCCATTTCATTCATTGAGGGGAAGTGTTTTTGACTGGGGCAGCAGAGACACCCTGCTGAAGCATGGAAAAAAAATCAGTTCTCTGGAGGGCAAACTCATGCAAAACCAACATAAAAGGATGAACTGTTCATGTGAGATGAATCAATATCTACATGCAAATGAAGTCCCTGAAGTTTATGAAGCAGTCCCATGCTTAAATGACTCACTCTGGAATAATCACGTGAAGGTTCAGCTCTAGTTTATTCTACCACAGGGAGTTTTGAAAGCTTTCTTTCCCCTGCATTTTTTATGACTAAAGTGTCTGAGGAAAACATAGTAAGTGGAAAAGGGGGGGTTTTGGAATCACTTACACATGAAAACATGTTTTGCCCCAGAACTAGGAGTCTTGTGTAATAAAAATCAAGGTTATGTCAAACATTTTGCACCTGCACTTTGAAAGATCTGTGGCGGGTTGGCCCTTGGCTGGGGGCCAAACCACACACACCTGCTCACACAGTCCCTGCCCCCACCCAATGATAGGGTGGGGGGGGAGGGCAGTATCATTGTCAACAGGCCGAGCCTTTTTCGGGGGGGCAGCATCATTGTGTATCACCTATTCTCTCCCTCCTTCGGGGCCATTGGCTGGGAGTGGGCTAGGCCTTTGGTCATCAGGTGGGGAGGGGCAGTATCACTGTGTATCACATTGCATCTTTGTATATAGTATTATTTCTAATATTATTGTACTTTAGGAATTAAATTGTCCTTATCTCAACCCACGGGTCCTCTTTGCCTTTTACCTCTTTAATTCTCTCCCCTATTATTGGATGGGGGCAGGGACTGTGTGAGCGGGTGTGTGTGGTTTGGTCCCCAGCCAAGGGCCAACCCACCACAGCAGTAAAAAAATGTCTTCCTAATATCTAGCCTAAATCTACCCTCTTCCAGTTTAAATCCATTATCCTTCATCCTGTCACTGCATGCCCTTGTAAAAGTCCCTCCCCATCTTTCCTGTACACCTCCTTCAGATACTGGAAGGCACCTATAAGATCCCCCCAGAGCCTTCTCTTCTCTAGGTTGAACAACCCCAAGTCTCCCAGCCTTTCCTCATATGGGAGGTGTTCCAGACCTCTGGCCGTCTCTGTGACTGTCTTATGGACCTGCTCAAAAATTCGACATTCTTCTTGCAGTGGGGGGCCCAGACCTGGATGCAGTACTCCAGGTGGGGTCTCACGAGAGCAGAGTAGAGGGGGAGAATCACCTCCCTCGACCTGCTGGCCACACTTCTCTTGATGCAGCCTAGACTTCCTAGGTTGGCCTTGTGGTCCACGAGTGCACACCGCTGGCTCATGTTCAGTTTTTCATCTACTGACACTCCCAAGTCCTTCTCTTCAGGGTTGCACTCAAGCCATTCTCCACCCAGCCTGTATTTGTGCTTAGGATTGCCCCAACCCACATGCAGGACCTTGCACTCGGCTTTGTTGAACTTCATGAGGTTGGTGTGGACCCACCTCTCAAGCCTGTACAGGTCTCTCTGGATGGCATCCCTTCCCTCTAGCACGTCAACTGCCCCACATGTCTTGGTGTTGTTGGTAAAATTGCTGAGGGTGTACTCAATCCCACTGTCCATGTTGCTGGAAAAGATTTTAAATAGCACCGTTTCCAGTACCAACCCCTGAGAAACACCACTTGTCACCGGTCTCCATTCAGACATTGACTCTGCCATATTACTTTTGGTCTTCTGGAATATTACTTCCAAGAATCGCATTACAGAGTAGAAATTTCAGGCTAGATGGCCAAATAAAGAACAAACAAAAGATTATCCATAAACTGTAGTTCTTGTTTCAGGACTGGAGGTAAAATTATCATGACATTGCAGTTCCTGCTCCAGGATGTTGAGCCACAGAAGCAAACACTATAATACCTGGAGTTCCATAAACTACCTCAGGAGCAGAAGTGATTAACTCATAACCAGAGAAATCTTTAAACTCTAGTAGCACAACAATTTCTTCTTGCGCTTCCATTTTGGTTAATTACATTCCTTGCTTGCAAAACTCGCACAAGAGCAGAAGAGGCTTTCTCTAACTTCCTTCCAACCTCGTCTAGAAGTTTCGGCTAAGGGATTGTTTCAAAAGGATATGGGTTTGAACTCCATCAGCCTCAGATTAAAACAACTGCCTGGATACGTTCTTTGGCCCTGATGTTGCTACCTGAAAGGTGAGAATCGCATGTCCTCTAGCAGTCATTATTCAAAAGAAATAAATTTTCACTTCCAAGTGAAAAATCATAGAAGTTCTGGATCCTTAGCAGATGGAAGAGTTACTTGCAATCTTTTGGCAAGTATCTGGAGCTTGAAAAATTGGTGAAGTTATAGACACATCTTTAAATTGAGTTTTCATATTAGCTAAGCTGTGGCATTTCCCATTCAGCCTGTAGGGGAAACTGTTTGAGGTGTCTGCCTCATTCTGTGGATGCTAGGGGAGTTTATAGAGATCACATCACTGGCTCAGTCCATTGTGGGTGTCAGAAACTGCATACACCTTTTCTCTGGTTCTCAGACACGTTACCTTTAAAAAACTGAGGCACTTTTAAAATTGGCACAAGCAAGCAAAACTTTTCTGAAGATGGAGCTGTTTTCACATGTGTAGATGCATTTAATATGACAACAAGCCTTGAGGAGTCTAAAGTTTGGTACATGTTTTGTGCCAATGGCTCTGATTTTTGTCTTTCTCTCAATTTTAGTGAGTGTAATTTCCATACTTTTCACTCCTAACTTAAAAAAAAAAAAAAGTCAGGTTTTACATTAGGAACCATTATGTATTCGTAACATGTGACTAAAAGACAGAGATGCTGAACAGGGATTCAGTTCTTTCTGAGGCGTTAAAAGGAAGTAGTTTCTTCATTTTTCTCCATGCTGTCATCTCACTCCCAGAGACTGTAATATTGATGGGAACGATGCATAGCACCATAACTACTGTTCACCAGGATCCAGATCCAAGATGATACTTTATTTTTCATTAATATTTCAAATATTTTTTTTAATCTTAGCTTTCATAGTGTTTCTTAAACAGAGCCTGAAAGCAAAATTCCTCAAATGGAGCTTTTGAACCACAAAGAGCAAGCAGAACTTAAAATGTATTTATAAAACATTACTTGCTTTTTGTATGACATATATACAGACAGGTTTTTTGTAATTACTGACCTCTAAAACAGATGACCTTTTGTGTTTATGGGAAGAAGCAGGTTCTGTCTCTAGTTGTCTCCAGTCTGAGTCACCTTGGTTAACCAAAGCATTTGGCCTCTTGAATCCCGTCAGAACTGAAGGTTACTTCAGTAAGCAGTACATAGTACAGCAAATATTCAACACATGTTCTACAGCACTGCTGGAACCTATATTAAAATTCTAGCACATAAAATAGTCCTCTAGATTCCACATCTTTTGTAGATCTTATTTGTGAAAACAAAATGTCCTGATAACACTGCGTGAAAATATTTGTTACTTTTATCAAAATCAGAGTGTTTCTAAAATGCCTTGGGGATAAACCCAGTAGTCTGGGTATCTTTCTGGGTGCTTTAATAAACTCCACAGGACAGAAAGAGACACTATCACAGGTGGTTGGAAAACATCACTATGGCTGTCAAAGATGAGTCTATAGTTCAAATGAGATTACGTTCAGTTTTAGTTCTGACTGTCTTATGATAGCTATAAAGTCAATATTGGCACAGCATGCAGACTTGAAAACTAGTGTGAGCTCACGTGTAGCTAAAGAACCACTAAAATATTCTCAATTAAAGTGAATGACTCCTGTTTCCCTGTGGGATCTTGTGAACCTATTGAATAAATCTACTAACTGCTCAAACAAAATTTTTACTAAGAGAGTAGAACCTGAAAACTAGATACCTATGGAAAAATTGAACTAAAAGCAGAAAACATGATGCCTACCATTAGCTGAGTACAAGTAGACAACTCTACAGTTTTTCTTTTTCTATTCTTTTTTTTTAAAAGCACACAAAGCCATAAACATTAACCTGACTTTCTTTCCCTTGTTACTCTACTAATTCCGTTAGAAAACAGAGCTTTATTTGGCCTCTAATGAGTACAAATAACAAATATTTCATAGATATGCCTCTTTTTCAGTGATCTTTGCTGCAACTAGCTTCTAAAAGCCTTCTACAACCCCCAGTAGCCACAGAAACCTCAGATTCTACTCTGGAAGATTTTATATAGTGAGAAGATTCAGCATCACACCTAAACCTCTGTCATGAGTGATTGCCAGACTGGGAAAACCAGCTCATTCTTCTAATCTCACCTAATGAACGCGCTCAGTTTTCTTGCATTGAGTTATGGTCCCAAGTTTGTTTCTTCACTTTAATCAAAAGCTTCATCAGAAAGTGAAGAAACTCATCAAAATTGAAGGATATTTTTACAATGAAATACAATCCTTTTAAAAAACTGCAGGATGAAAATCAGCCGAGGAAGAGTTAGTGTCAGAAAATCAGTAGTTATGCATTAGAGAACATTTGTCCTCTGCCCTTTATTTTTCACTTGTGAATGACCACACCATGGTAAAAGAATTAACATAACTTATATCAATGGTTTGCTGCTGTGATGTGTGAATAAATAATACTTGCCCTAATATTTTTTTAAGTTTCAATAACTTCATTTTTAACAACTACATCCATTATACAGATGACCATGAGAAAGAAGTATTCCGTACGCTTAGTACTTATTTGGAACAACACTTTGTTATCTGTCTATACTGGAATGGTCTCATCTTGTCCCCCTCATTTGTTATGATTGCTTTGATTCTTTTCTGACTCTTGACAGACTTTTCCTAACACTTGGCAAGCCAGACTTTTAGAAAAGACCACAGGATTTCCAAGAGTTAACTGGATGAACTTGGTCAGTCCCTTGGCCAAAAGTATTCACCTGATTTGTCTTTTTCAATGACCTTTTGACTTAAAGTCATCTCTATCCTGTTCATGCTTTATTTCATTTTCGGTTATTGGAGAGCACTTCAGAGTGTTTGTCATGAAAAGAACTACATAAATATTAATGTATTGATAGTGTTATGGCTTTTCAAGCCTATTTTTCATTCCATGGGTTTCAAGAGTTACAAAATTTACTGACTATACAGAAAATATAGGATAATGGACTTTCTAAAATGCTCTGAATAAGAAAATATACATGAATTATTAACCCCATGGAAATCAGTGCTGCTACAGACAAAATTTTCTGTGCCAATCTGAGGTGGTTTTTTTTTCTGTGTAAAGTTTGTGGGGAACACACTTTATGCCTCTAGTTTGTAAGTAAGCATATGCTCCTGATTACATCCTAAAAATAGTGATATGAACTCCTTTTATGTGGACAGTGTTGTTATCAGAATGCACTTTGAACCTCCAAAAACTGCAAGGAACGTGGAGGGAGACATTTATTTGTGACTATGTTTTCTACAGGCAGTGCTAGCAGACACCTCCACCATAGAAGGGCAGCTTCAGGCTTTGAATGGGCAAAGGAGAGCATGCTTTAGGAATGTCTTGGCTCAGTTTATTCCCTACTTTTTTTTTCCATGTGTCATGGTTCAACCCCAGCTGACAATGGGGTTACACATCCAGTTGCTCACTCCCCCCCAGTGGGATGAGGGACACAATCAGAAGAGTGAAAATGAGAAAACTTATGGATTGAGATGAAGTTGGTTTAACCAAGCACACGAGCAAAACAATATGAAGAGTTCATTCACTACTTCCTATCAACAGGCAAATGTTCAGCTATCTCCAGGAAATCAGGGCTTCATCATGTGTAATGGTTAATGTAACAGACAAATGCTATAACTTCAATCGTCCCCCCTTCCTTCTTCCCCAAGCTTTACACACTGAGCATGACATCATATGTTATAGAACATCACTTTGATCAGTTGGGGTCAGCTGTCCCAGCTGTGTCCCCTCCCAGCTTTTTGTGCACCCCCAGCCCACTTGCTGGTGGGGTGAGAAGCAGAAAAGGCCTTGTCTCTGTGTAGCTGAAACATACCTGTATTGTCAACACTGTTTCCAGCACAAATCCAAAACATAGCTCCATACTAGTTACTGTGAAGAAAATTAACTCTATCACAGCCAAAACCAGCACAAAATGACCTGCTGACTTCCTGTCGGTTTTGGTTTTGTTTTTTATTTTTCCCCTGTTGGTTATTCTGCCATCTGGGCTCAACAGCTAATTTTGTGAGGCCTATTTATCACACCATGGGAGGGAAGCCATCTATAAATCCGCAACAGAGCATCTAATACAGATTGATGAAAATAAATGGAGCTCAGGGTAAAGACTACTCTCAAATCTTAACTCATCCATCTGTTTTCAAAATCGTGAATGTTTAAGCCCCCTGAATCTTAGATAGCCTTTTTTAGGTGGTGGTCAGATTCAGCTGGAGCAGATGGACAGAGCGTCAAGCCTGGACTGTTGCCCTTGCTTCTGCTTTGCATCAGTTGTCAAGTTAATATGATCTAAGTTTTCCTATTAAAACCAAAACTCTAAACATTAATGTCCCATGCTGAAAAAAGGCCTGGAAGGTGTTGAATAACTTTTTTTTTATTATTATATCTGTCTTCTCACAGCTCAGTGTCTCTTGTTTCTCCACCCCTGCTCACTGCCCTACTGCATCGCACAACATCATTCAGGAATGCTGTCCCCCTACAAGCCCTGGTTTCCGTTCCCCATGTTTGCATGTCTGACTAAGGCATAAGATACCTAGCACGCTCAAGCATACTTCTGCAACTACAGAAGCAACAGACCCATATATCATATTCTTCCCTACTTCCACTCAAAACTACAGGTAATTCTTTACTGGAAACTAACATCAGCCCTCAAACTGGGTAAAACCTAAGTAGTCAAGTACTAAGACAGTGTGCACCTGTATAACCCCCACTGTACCATCCATCATCACAGCTTGAATTTGTTGACATTCGGAGCATAGGACAAGATTCATATGCTAACTCAAATGATTGCCAAAGTGATACTGGATTGCGTGTGATCACAAGCATCTATATTTTAATCTCTAACCATTCTCTCGAAATTTTTTTAGAGAAGTTCATTTTAGAAATCAATCAATAAATAAGTATCTCAGACTCACTTCAAGGGCAGAATGTATACCTCCTTCTGAGCCATAGTTATGACAGTATTGCATATAACCCAAGATAAATAGCAAGTAGTACAGCAGGATGGGAAACCTAAGAAGCAGAACCGTATGATTACTTTTTTACTTTTCTCATTTTATTAAAATTGAAAAATACTACAAGAAAGACAATAAAACTGGAAGACTGCAAAATACATAGTGTCTTTACTTTTAAACTTGCACAGAATGATGTAGCTGGGTGTGACAATGAACTGTATCTTGTTTTTTTCCACTGTTATTCTACTTTGTTATCATGCCCAAAGCTGGAAACCAGTTACAGCCTGGCTTTCAAAGCTTCCTTATATCATGAAAGGACTTATTCCTTCTAGCAGAAAAACCGGGCAGCTATTTAAGATGTTGAACTATTGTGTTCCATGCTTCCTTTCTGAAGGTTATTCTTGGGGGAAAACAAATAAACAAACAAACAAAAACAACAAAAAAAAACCCACCAAACCCTACAACTCAAACTATTCAGCTTTAAACTGTCTATGTTTTGACTACATTTAGTGCATGTGTAAGAGATTACAGGTGATGGTTAGTGCTAGACTTCTTTTCTAATATACTTCAAAAAGTTCAGTGAGTTGGGGGTTTTTTTTGAGTGGGGGGTTCCCACTGAATTACTAGAGGACTAATGGAATATACAGTTTGTGTTGAGAAATAAGCAATAGATCTCTGGTTACAGATACTGTACTTTTTTTTTTAATATGAAAAGTGTAAGAAGCACTACCTTGCAATATGATTTGTTCCTCCCAGAGCAGATGGGAAATATGAAGAAAAGCATTGGTACTTTGAGAGCAGCCCTGCAGAGAAGGACTTGGGAGTCCTAGTGGATGAGAAGCTGGACATGAGCCAGCAGTGTGTGCTTGCAGCCTGGACGGCCAGCTATGTCCTGGGCTGCATTGAAAAAGGGGTAGTCAGCAAGGAGAGGGAGGCGATTCTCCACCTCTACTCTTCCCTTGTGAGACCCCGTCTGGAGTACTGTGTCCAGGCTTAGGGCCCCTGGCATAAGAAAGACATGTAGCTCTTGGGACAGGTCCAGAGGAGGGCCACAAAGATGATCAGAGGGCTGGAGCCCCTCTCCTATGAAGAAAGGTTGAGGGAACTGGGCTTGTTTAGCTTGGAGAAGAGAAGGCTCCATGGAGACCTCATTGCGGCCTTCTGGTACTTGAAGGGAGCCTATAAACAGGAGGGGGAGCGACTGTTTACAAGGGTGGATAGTGATAGGACAAGGGGGAATGGTTTTAAACTAAGAGAGGGGAGGTTTAGGTTAGAGATTAGGAGGAAATTTTTCACTCAGGGGGTGGTGAGGCACTGGAACAGGTTGACCAGAGAAGTTGTGGATGCCCCATTCCTGGAGATATTCAAGGCCGGTCTGCATAGGGCCCTGGGCAGCCTGCTGTAGTGATTGCAACCCTGACCACAGCAGGGGGGTTGAAACTAGGTGATCTTTAAGGTCCTTTCCAATGCAGGAAATTGGAAAAGCCTATGATTTTCTTTAAAAGAGGTGTATTTTTAGTAATCTCACACAAGCCACAAACACCTAGTCCAGAGTTTCAAGTGCTTTAGGGGTTAATTAAAGGCGAGAAACAAGTCATCTAAATACCCTGGATCTCTGCAACTGCACTGAAGTATATTGTTAGAAATCCCTGTTTAAAGACAGTAATGTGACTTTAAACCACACAGTTGTTTTCACAGAGTACATCTTGGTTTCTTTTCTGTTTCTTATGTCAGTATTCAGAAAATTCATGTCTGCTGAAGCTGATCACAACAGGATGTTGCTAAGTAAGGCAGACGACCTTTATACCTCTAATTTTTCTGCCAAATTTTTGTGAACTTTTTACTTGATATCATTCGCAGACCTTTTATTGAAGTTAGTTGCTAAGTTATGTTGACATTTTTATCATTTCCCACTGAACTTTCCCTAGGAATATAGTTCAGGTTGTTACATTAGTATTTCAGTGGCTTTCTTGCCACATGTATTAATTTCCTCTCATTGTCTTAAGACTTCATAAGCTCCAGTATTTTCACTCCATGACCTGGCAGGACAGTCCTTGCAGCTCTTTTTCTCAAAATCAAAATCAACTTGTTCTTTCTTATGTTTTTGAAGAGAGTAAATAGTAATTCCATGTATTAGAAATACAGCTGAAGCAGTTTGGTAATCATAGGTAATGCATACGTATCACCAATGTGATGACACTTGAAAAAAAAAAAAAAAGGGAAAAGTGACCTTTAACCAAAGATACTAGAAACACTGTGCAAGGCCCTGGTTAGTCCTCAGGTATAAGACTTTCCAAAACTCAGTAGAAACAAAGGTGAATGTAACGTCGTCTGCATGCAAGTGGAGACACATCGTATGAGTAGAGATTGTCCAACTAATCGAGACAGAACAAGTATGGTATGTTTCAAACTAGTAAAACACAGACTGAATGAATATGAATATTGGCACATCAGAGATACATGTGAACAAAAACCATATTTAAGCCAAAGCATGCAGCTGGGATGAGATCTAATGGTTTTAAGCTGATTATGAACATATTTTGGCTGAGAACTTGGAGGCTTTGAACCATAACAGCAATGAAGTCTATAAAGCTTTGAAATAAGGGTAATCGCAGGGAGAAAATGGAAAGCTGATGTAGTTCATCAGGGAAACTGCATGGTAGAGGAGGCAGATGGCCTCCACCACCCAGGTCGCCTTCTCAGGTCCTGTGCTTCCTCTTCACAAATGTGTAGATCCGGTAGACTAGTTGCAGAGAAAAGGAAAATTGGCAGTTATTACTGGACATACGATGAGAAGGGGAAGAACCATGGAGGAGGTCATTCCCATCTGTATATTAATTAAGTCACACTGAAGATTTTAAGAGTGATTTTGTACAGCAGGCTGTTAGATTAAGTGAGTAATAATCTGGTAAACTCCGTAGCTACAGAGCAGAGAGGCAGAGAATGAACCTTGATGAGGAGCAATTTTCACATTGAAAAAAAATAAATTAAAATGCTGCCATTTTATTGAACAAAGGGCTGTCTTTCCACTCTCAAAAAAAGAGATGACACATAAGTTTATCATGGTGATCACACTTTCCACAAATAACTTCTCTAATAGTGCCAGGACAGTGATCTCCAGGCCCCAGGCTGCAGCACTTGGCTCAGTCTATACTCCTTTCTGAAGTGGTGGAGCTGAGGGGCTGCACTTGGACATCCCACGGCAGTGACAAGCAGAGCTGCCAGGTCAGTGCCTCATGCCAGGAGTTTTAGGTAGCAAAGGGTTATATGACCCCTGTGGCAGAGGTGAGAAGAAAACACCTTTCCAGCCTTGCAGGTGCCTGTGGGTTACTTGGTGTTGGAGGGCAAAGGAGGAGACAAGAGATGGTATCAAGGTGAAAAGCTCACAGCTAGGCTATGGAGAGTGCCAGGTCTCAGGGTGAATAGTTTTATACATCCCAAAACACAAGCGCTCTGGTGAAAACTGGGTGTGGGTCTTTGCTTAGTTTTTGACCATGCAACACAGACGCTTCTGTGTGCTCACATCTCATACTGGGAAAAAAATGACTGCAGAAGATGTTGTGGTATTGGCATCTTTCAAAGTTGTGGATGAGCAAATGCAGACACATTTCTGTCTCTGAAAAGAAAAAAGAGGCATTATATGTATCACAGGCTGAAGGGCTTGAACAGCATGGTACCTCTGGCTGCACCTTTAGGAGTTTTTCAGACAGATTTCTGAATACACTTGCAGGATGTTTAGTACTATCAGATTACCTAAGAGAAACATATGCTTTCTTTGCAGTCTGTTTTGTCTTAATTTCTAATTCAAGAGGGCCTGATCCCAAATTTTCTTATTTGGCCAAAACTCTGGTGCCCTTATTAAAAACTTTGCATGAATAAGGTTGAATTTGTTCAAGTGCTACAATTTTACCTCTGGTAAAAATAAAAGAATGGGGATCTAAACTGTAATATTTGTGTTCAGGAGCTTGAAAATCTAGTATGAAAAATTGATTTTATTCCTAATAGTTTCTCTTGCAATGACTACTTGGAAGGGTGGTAGGTAACTGCATTTGGACTCCCATATAATTTTTCTGCGCTCACAGCACTCCTGTATAATCTAACAGAAACATCACTCTATACAGTACAATCCAAGGTCTTGTACAGAGCACCACTGATGAATGTTCTTTTGTATTCTTGTGTAGTTTCAGTATTCAGCAGTTTACAAATATTTGGCAGCGATTCACATTAGACAACATCATAGAAAGTGATAGGTACAGTATCTACAAAGAAGGAAAATTTATTTGTAAGACTGTTTCTGAGAAAACTGGTGAAGTCTGGCTTCTCAGAAGATCCACATCCTTTCTTTCCACACTACATGGTGTTGCTGACTCCATGTACTGCTGCTCATCCTGGTCTTGTCACAGCTGTCTTTAATTCAGTTCCAGTAGCATTAGATTCAGCAGAGTTGACTTTCTTTTCTTCTACTTTTAGTAATCATCTTGATGAGAAACACTATTGATGAAGGAAGACCTAAAAAGACTGCACGAAATACTCGAATAAGTTTTAGTTGTCAGCCTTTTCTTGAGCATTTAATACATGTTATTCTTCTAAATAAATGGTGTGAAATTTTTGCATTCTGACCTTCTTCACAAATTCTGAACTGTATAGACAAAAATTTCAACCTCATTTTGACTGATGGAGGGCAGCATTTTGTTGTGGGAAATGTGTCTTTGGGTAGATAAGAGAGAAGAGTGGGAGGAAGAAATTAAGTCAGGTAATAAACAAAAAATTAGGAGAAATGGGAGACTGAGTAGCTGAAAGGTTAGAGAAGAGGAATAGGATAGCAAGGTGAGGACCGGGAGAAAGGAAAAGGGGACAAGGGAGAAAATGCATAGACAGAGACAGAAATGGGAGACTATACCGGTGACAAAGGGTAATGAAAGCCCACCAATTGTACATAGAGGTGGATTTGACTAAATTTTTCTGTCATTTATAATGACAACTGCGTAGTGGAAAGAAACAGGAAAATACTGGGACCTCTTACCATTTACCTACATGAATACTGGCAAACTCCCAATATTAGCCCCTACAGGGAAGGGAGTGCAAAAATGTGGCCTCGTGCCTTAACACTTAAAGGGAGGGGTTTTTTTTCCCTTGAGTTGATCCAGAGGGGAATAATTGTTGCGAGATAAAAGCTTTGCCTGAAATGTAAGATTATGCTGGAAATACTTTGCTCAGAATTCTTTCAGGCATCTGTGAACAACTTCCACTATACACACCAAATAATTTTGTCTTTCTTTTAAAAATATTATTTTTCTCCCAAACATTAGTTACTTAACTTGTTCTTTCAGGGTAGGTTTATGATTACTACAAGCTCTGACTTGGCATTCTCATCAGCCACTACTGAAGAGGATGCCTACAGCTTGAGCATTTTTGTTGCGTTAGAAAAGGAACTTCATAATTCCTAGCTGATACCCTACTTCTCGTGTCAGTTGCTTTTCTCTGTGCATAAGGGGAAGTGGGGTTGAGGGTCTGCCCAAAGAGTATGAGAAAAGATGTCAGCAGCAAATTATGGTGGTACCTGAGCCTACAGCAACAAGAGCTGGATAATCATTGAGCTCCTGGTAGAGAGAAGTATGGCATGTGATTTTCTCAAACACCTGTTTCTGATCACAACAATGATTACTCTTTTTGAAGTGGAACAAGCAGAACTCACCAGTTGTTCAAGTTTCATTGACACTACCAATATTGACCTTGCTCTTGACAACAGAAAGAGGTTTTCACCTCAACCTCTATATATTGTTGCATCAGTACTGAAAGGTTGGACATTTCTTGGGGAAAGTGTTCCTTTCGTGTAGGTTCACATTGAGTTCATAGCCCTTGTTAAAATCTGAGTGTGGTGGAGAGTTACGGAAAAGAGGAGGACGAAGGCTTCTGAGTTTTGGAGATACTCACAGAAAATTCTAAGAAACCACATGACATTCGCTAAGCTTCTGATGACTTGAAAGTGCTGGATCAGGTGGCAGTCTCAAACATGAAAAGTAAAATCTGTTCTGCTTTTTGGGTAAAACATTTTGCAATAAACTGCCTGGAAAGACAGAGCAAAAATGTAACTGCAGTATCTACTCTTGGTTGAACCGGCCCACGTAAAGCACTCCTGATGCAGCACAAAGACTTTTAGGATTGAGGTCAAGTTAATTACATGGTGTAATTTTGCATTCCAAGAGCTGCTCTCAGCTCTAACAAAAATGTCAATGACTTTTGTTTACTTTCAAAACAGACTTCATCTTATATCAGCAGACACACAGAGTTCAGTGTTGGTAGCTATGACACAGTGGGCCCTGCAGATCTCTGTAGCCTTTGATTCTCCTAAAATCACTACATGTCAGATGCTTTGGAAAGAAGCAAGTTAACTGTGTCACTCAGCAGTCTGAAGCTGGTGCCAAGCATAATGGTAAGACTATCAGCCAGTGAAATAGCCCTCACACAAGTTTTGTTCTTCTCATTCAGCTGCTGGCTGTAGTTTAAGATGATCCTTTCTACTGAATTCCTCATGGAACTCTAAAGCAATATTGAAATATCAAATGTTTTTCTGCAATGGTGAATGACTATGGAGCATGGTGTGGAATTTTTCCGCATCACTATACAATCAGCTTTTTCTTCAATTTCTTTGAAAAAGCAATACTTCAAAACATCATGTGAAGATTTTCAGGTAAATATTTCCCATTAGACACAACTGATATTATTATAACTGTTCTGATCTAATCTTTACAGTTCTTGATTATGCTTTTAGGAATTCTCTGTAGGGAAAAATCTCAAAGTGAAGGCCAATTTATCTACATTAGATATTTCATTTTTAGAAATGCAATTGGAATGATAAACATTTTAATAACAGAGGTATAGATGTCTGCACTGTAGCCTTTCTAAGAGACAGATTCTAACTTCATCCTTTGCAAAACAATCTGAGTCAGTATTTCCATTTCCCTCTAAATAGGTATTTCTCTATCTATAAATATGTGTCTATTCTTACATACAAATACAACTTCTACTCTCTAATATGGGAAGCCTTGTATTAAACAGTGACCTTGATTTGCCCTCCTCCAATTAAATTACATTTTCTAATAGATAATAATATATCATACTGCTGTAGGGCTGTATTTTTAGCAGATGTAAACTATAATGGCCATATTGAATTGCTTCATCTAACTATACAAGCTGAGGATGCAAACCATTGTAGTTAGCTGATATCCCATAGACAGTTATGATGTATGATAAGAGGACATGCTAGAAATCTAATGGTACCATGTGTATTAAACAAGTCACTGGGTTAAAAAAAAATGATTGGGGAAATAATATAGATAAAATGTGTCCTCACTGGAAATGAAGACATTAATGTGATGAATTGTATCCAGGGCACTACTAAGGCATATTATAAATTGTACTCCAAGGTTCTGAAATAAGGAAAATTTATAAAGTGGATGATAATTGCTAAACAACTGCAAACTTTTCTAATGCATCTTCCAATAAATCTGCATAACAATGCAGTAGGGAAAGAGATTATTCTGGATGAATTTAATGAATTTTACAAATGGATGTATTCAGATATGCTACAATGCAAAGATATCCCAGGCTGTCTGAACAGGGTGCAAGAGAGAATGTCATATTTTCTCAATCAAAATAACACACTTTATACTGTTGGTCTGTTATTTAGCTCAGTACCATCTAAGCATACACAGTACTCCCAGAGTACCTTGTTCTTGTTGTTTTTTTTTCTTTTCTGTTTCAGTTTATTTAAGCAAAATTTCTTCAGCTTGATTCTGTGCCCATCTACCTCAAATGCAACAATAATACAGACAACAGTGCAATGTGAAAGAATGCACTTTCTTGCAGATATATGTGCCTGGTGATCTCTTAAACATAATCTTCATACTTGTTTTTTAAAATCTTTCTACTAGAGCAGTCCAGGTTGTTGAAGCATGAATGAAAATGGAGTCTACAGTCCTGGCATTTGGTCAGAATGCTTTTTGTTTGAATGAAAGTGATTTGATGCTGTTCAGGACCATTGAACTACTTCAGATTCCATTATATTTAGTTTTCCATGGGTTCCAATCCTACAACACTGACATACCCACATTGCTCTATGCAAGTACACAGAGCTTTGGAAGGTTCACAACTGTAACTGTGAAGATCGGGGACAAAAATACTAGGGTGAAGGGAACCCAAAATGAAATTGGGTCACAGTCTTGTAATCACAAACATATGCACTCATAGGCCTTGCCTGTGGCAGTCCAGCTTGCAGTAAATAACTGCAGACCTTTTCTGTCTAGCATCCCTGAAATCCCTTGCAGTGGTTCCTTCTCTGAAGTGTAGTAGTCCTGTGAAAGAGTAAGGAAAAGAGTACACAGAAGACAGTAAAAACATTTCTCTGGAATGTAGAGAGGATGAGGTACAAAAGCAAGGAAAGTGAAAGGATATTACAGCATGAAGGTATAGGTGGCAATACAAAACACAAACGTCAAGTACATACTTAAAGTATTTTCTTATTTATATTAGTTAGGTTTTACATAATCTTAAGTGAAGCAGGAGGCAGAATAGAATTTGTCAGTAGCCTGGCAGGTTTTTGCATGCTTTGAAACAAGCAAATATGGCTTCTGTAAAACTAAAGATTAGAAGTGAATACTAGAGTTGGGGCTAATGAGCAGTACTTGGATAAGAAAAAGCTGGGGGAGGGCCCACTTAAATAGAGGAGGGAGTTGTTCTTAGAGGTACAGTAGATGATCTCAAAAAAGCGTAACAAGACAAATTGTCCAAGATTCAAGACACTCAGAAAAAACTAAATTATACTTGCAATTACTGACTTTATAAGAGACAGAATTTGCTTACCTTGTCACCCTATTGGAAACACTGTTAGCTGAGCAGTCCAGAATTTTGTTACTTTGACATTACACGAAATTCCTTATTTAAAGTTATGTACAGACTTCAAAGACCATTTTCTGATTGGATATCTCTCAGTTTTGGCCAGTTGTGCTGACAATTGTTTTGAATTAATTGCTTTTTCTCAAAAGATCTCATTTTTGGATAATGCTCACCCTGTTTTATAAGGATTTTGGACCCAGCATTAAGTCAGAGTGTTGGCCTGGAACTGTTCCCCTTGCCCCTCCTTCTTGTGCATGTTGGCCTAGGAAGGGAATTAAGAGTAGGAACCATTTCAGACTTTCAGACCATCTGAAACTGCTCACTTTAGGAACCATTTCAGACTTTCAGACCATCTGAAACTGCTCACTTGGAAACCCTTCATGAATATTGTATTCCATTGCAGCATGCGCTGCCTGCAGTGTCTGGGATAGAAACAAGAGAGTTATTACTCATTGCTAAAGAGTTTCACCACAATTTGTAGCACAAAATCATTATGGTGGTGCTTAAAAAGCAGATAGGGAAGATTTTTGTTTTATATGCAAAAAACTTCAAACAAAATATCTTCCATTTGTTATCGTCTTAAAATTGTTGTCATCGTGCAATTATGTAAATAAGGAGGCACAATCATGCTGAGTATTTGTTCCATTTTGATGCCTATACTTACTGGATTGGAACAGTGTTTAAAAAAAAAAAAACAAAAACAAAAAACCAACAACAAAAACCCACACACATACAAAGCTGAAGTCAGAGAATGTGAAAGAGCATGAGAAATTCCCATTGGAACCATTCCCATTACATTGCGTAAATAAAAGATAGAGAAATTTTGGGGTGTGTTTCCCCTCCTCCTTTTTTCAGAGAATCCTGAGTGTGGGGAATGAAGCACTGCTGAGGCAGTCAGCAGCACCTCTTCTCTCCTGATTTCTGCCTTGTTTCCCCTTTCAGACACACCAGCTTTCTCTCTCTTCCCTCACTCTTCCACAAAAGACTTCCAGCAGAAAGCAGCTGGTGCCTCATTTTGGCTGCTTTCCCCAGTCTCTGGGGGCTTTCACTAGAAATCAATGGCTGCTTATTTTCCCCAGTCCTGTGTTTTTTATGTGTGGACTGACATGGCCTCAACCATACTGACCCATTCTGCCGAGCTATTCCATTCAGACATGCCTCTTTACAAATAGCGGAAATTAGTAGAGGGCCAGTGTCAAACTGCTTGTCACATCTTGTTTTCAATCTGTTGAAATCAGGTTTATAGTGTCCTATTCAGAAGCCTAGACTTCTTTTCAACACACACAATACATTTCAGGCATTCTATCAGGCAGTAAATGCAGAACTTAACATTGCTATTAAAAAATAATAAAAATGATTATTCTTTTGAATTTTTTGAAGTAACTTATTTGCTTGGAATTTGTTGTCTTAATTGCACTATGTCACTTGCTCATAGGTACTCATCTCCATAAGATGCAAAATCATTCCTAGTTGATCTGTCAGTGTAGCGGTTGTATCATGGGAATAAGTTCTTCCATTGATTTAGCAGTAATGAATGAATGAGTAAGAGAATGAATGAATAATCAGAGGACTGCTAGAATGGACGCAGTAAGCCTAAGCTACTGGTATTCTCTCCAGCTTCTAGGAACTTCTGTAAAATATAGTTTTGTTTTATATCTCCACCAAATGACCAACCATGATAGAATCTCAATGAGGCAGAATAAGGCTGGAGTTGCACTAGGTATTAGGCATTACTTCAAAAGGAGAAGGAACTTTTCTAAAGTGCTTATAAACTTAAAACTTTGTGGAAATATATATATTTTAATTAAATTTCTCAGGACTATGTTTCTGCAATTTAACAACATACCATTGGTATATTACTAAGCTATCTAAGCATGAAAGAAAGCCTTATCACATGTTAGGAAACCTTTGAAACAGATCATAATTTTAGCTCAGCTTGTTTGAAAGTCTTCACACTTGCCAAGGATTTATCCTTGATGAGTGCAAATGCTTTGGATGTTTGATGGCATTTGGTCGCCAAATAATAAAGCTATTGAAACAGCGTATGTAAATGCACAGTGTGTAAATGTCCACTGATTTTTAACAATATGAAGAGGTGTAGAGCCCCAGATACAAGCTCTACTTGCTACATGTTCTAAAGCAGCTGATGTCACGTGCTTGTGAGAACTTTCAAAGGGCTGCCCTAGGAATACTTATTTGAATCTCAGCATGTGTTTATTCAAATGAACAGTCATTCACAACTTTCCCTTTTCTTTAAAAAGAAAAAAAATAAAATGGGGGTGCAGAATCCCACAAAAGTTCACTTTAGTGGTAGAAGGAACATTAGAAAAAAAAATCCCGAATGTTCCGTGGTACACAGCACCCAAAACTGCTGAAAATTCTGCGAATTCCAGTATTCATTAACTGTCAAGCTGCTAGGCCTGACTACAAGGAATGAGGCTGTCTCTGTGTCATTGACAGTAAGGGGCTCCTTCTGCTAAGTAGGCTCTGGCAGTTAACACCAGTAACTGTATGTGGCTTGGACACAGATCTCTGAGTCCTTTGTCTATGGAGACATTAACAAGGATAGAGATTTCCTGTAAACTGGATTCTTACTCCCTGTGTTTGAGCCTATTATCTTTGTTTTGGGTGTGTAGACACTGCAGGAGTTGCACAATTCAGCAATCTGTTCTCCTCCTTTCCCAAAAGCAACTGCTTTTTTAGGTCTGAAAGTTATAGAGAAAAGGCTGGTGGGGTAAGATCCATCCCCCAGTCTTACTGACTGCAGGGTTACCTATAAGCCAGAAAATAAAATAAAATACCACCCAGCTTAGAGGAGGTGGAACATAACTGCTTAAGTGTCTTCTGAGGTCAGTTATCTTATCGCTTAAGTCTCATGTAACAGTGCTATGGCTAAACTCCATTAATCAGTGGTCTGACTTATGTTTGGCAAAGCTTTTCTCACGCTTCCCATGTATGATGTTCTGAATTGTGGCCTGAATCCATCAAGATCTGTCCACTATTTCAAGTCAACTGGATGCAAAGCCAAGTAGTAAAATATCACATATTTCAAATGCAAGGATATTTGAGCCCAGAGCTTAGTATGACCTCTCCATTTAAAGTAGTTTTCCCAAAATAATTTTCACAGAGGCTCAAAAAGCTTATTTTTTTCTTTTGCACCATAAAAAGTGTATTTTCTTTATGAACTCTCTCTGTCTATATTGTCAAGAAAGATACATCAAATTCACTGCTGGTCTGCAGAAAGGTATATGGGCAGGCTTTTAAGTGTACTATTTGTTACTTGGCCTGTGGAACAGCATGTTGAATCCTGAGCTTTCATTCTCATGGATGGGCATTAGAGGTTGAATTTTATAAATCAGAAATTGCTTTTAAAACTCTGTTTAAAAATAAAATGTTTCTCTTTTTCAAAAGTTTATGTTCATTTATTTAATTGTAAAGCCATAATTTCACTTTTGCCAATAGTTGCCAAAGCTTGGGAACATCAGAATTTTTGTTCTAAAAATGCTGAGCAGAATATGGCCTTGTTCAGTGCTTTTTAACAAATCTATTTTAAATATTATTCATTTGTCGTGAAAGTGGAAAAAATAGACCAATTAGGCAACGTTTTGCTTCCCACCTAGGTCACTTTCAGGATAAGGCAGAAACTGTTGTGACTAAAAGGAGAGAAGAAGAGAGGGATAAAGAAAAGGAATACTCAGATAAGGCAGAAACATTTGAGCAGAGAGTTTATAAAGAAAAATCCTGGAAGAAATAAGCATAGCTTTCTAATATTGCTGGAGATGACATTTTCTTCCTATTCTGGGTTAAGGTGAAATGTGGTCACAGACTTGTGGAAGAACCTACAGAAAGATTTAGTCTTCTGAATTTATTTGTCATTTTTAAAAGAGAAAATAAAATATAAACTTGGCTGAGATACAATTAATGTTTTCAAAATTTTAAGTAGTTCATTAAAATGGTTTTGGAGCTGTAATGATCAATTTTCAACATTTAATTGTTTTGCTGTTTAAAAGTACCTTTTTTAGTGCTCTTTATAAATCAGAAAATGTAATTTTGAAATCAATATTTGAAATCTCTTTTTAAAATACAAGAAATGCAAGAAACGCAAGAAACTTTCGTCATTATGGCTATTCGAAACAGACGATTTATTCCAATTTCAGTTTCAAATTCTTCCAGTGTTGCCAAAACGGATTTTAATTGCCAAAAGTTTAGAAGTATTGTTGAAGTTTAAAAGACTCATTCCCTCATTAAGCATATTTATAGCCTTCTTAGATAAAAAGTCCAACCAAAATTTGCTCATTCTTAAGAGAAGCCACCTAAATGCACTGCCAGAGTGCAGAGCATCATATGCAGTGAAAGGAATGGCATGTCTCCTTTCAGTCAACTCAGTCAATTCTGTAATATCTTACATGTGGTGAAGGACAAAAGCCATCCTTAATAAGCCATCCTTAATAACTGTTGGCCGTGGAATAATATGTTGGTTATTCCTTTTTTATGAGCTCTAAGATTCCCAGCTGGCGTGTACATAATAAAATGACCAAAACAATTTTTCTCATATGCTTATGAGCATAGATCTCAGCCATGAAGTATTTTAATAACCAATAGGTATTAAGGATACCTATTATGCCTACAGAGCAGAGAATGGTTTGGGTTTGGATGACTGCATAGGAGAAGGGGAAGAACTAGTGTAGGCACCAAATCTGTAAGAATAGACCATAAAGGTAACGTGAGCAGGTCTGTGTGTTGGAATTTGGAGCAATAACTTGTTCCTGGAAAATACTGCTGTCTAGTGTTTTTATACAGCATAGCTGTTTTGCCTTTTTTAGCACAAAGTGGGTAATAAAACTATTTTACTATATTCAGAAAGAATTCAAAAATTCCAGAAGGCACTGGTACACATACTTGTACCCCAAACAATACATCAAGAAGGCACTTCAAACACAGTAGCAAATTGGGTGATGAGAAGTGTATCCAACCAGAATAACTGGCCCTGAAGATCACAATTTAAGAGGATGGTGAATGCCCTTGGGTAAAAGCAGCATAGAGCTCTTTGTTTCTGCAGAGGACCATCACAGGCAATATGGATTTCCACAACACTGAAAAAAAAATATTGCTTGTTATTTCCTATCACTGTTTTCAATAACTAGGTTATGTGAAAGAGAGAGAAAGAATAGTGTTATATTTATATCTCTTACTAAGGAAGGATGTTAAATTACTGGTGTGCGTAGAAGCACTAATTTATCCTCTTTCTAATAACCTCTTAAATCTGATCTTGGAGTAAGTTATGTAGCAGGAGGGATATGCCTCAAGCGAAGTATTACAGTATAAGTTGCATTTTAAGACAACTAACCTATTATATCCATGTGTATGTTAAAAACAGCAACTACCTTTTCCACAGCACTTTGCTTTCCAGAAGCACAGGACTTTCAGAACATCTGAACTAGAATTTTGTTGAACTTGTCTATACGCTGCATTCTTACGTATGTGTGCTGTAGACACGTGTAAGTTTGCTCTGTAATTAGAAGACCTTTCTTCATGCCTTAAGTCTGCATTGACATCATAATGGGATAGCATATGTGCTCCAGATCTACAAGTTAGAAGGTCTGGTTATATTACAGGGAATGTATACATAACACATCTCATTATTTCACTTTAGTATGCTTTTTTTAATAAAAATAAGAACACTTCTCTAGGAACAGAAACCATGTTTTCTACCTCATGGTCCACGGTTTTAGGAGGGACTCTCCTATAATTTCTGTAGTCTTGTAATATAAATGTAGAAGTGTACAGCGTTATTAATAAGACTTTAAGAGACAGGAATAAGATATGTGAGCCTGTCTTTGAGACTTCCCAAATGTCGGCAAATTGTACCAGGTTTTTGATCATCTACTTTGTCCCTGACCTGAGAAAGTATCATTACTGCAGCAAATATTTAAGTGGTCAAGAGTCACTGAAATGTTTTATGAATGGGCATGAAAAGTGTGCCTGACATTAGGGCCGATAGACTTACAGAGTTCACCAAGGTTTTATTATACAATATAAATATTTAATTTGTCCCACTGTCTTATTGTTAAGAAATCTGATGATTTGTCCTTATACTCATTTTCTGTAGATGTCCTAAAGGCCAAAGTTCTGTTTCTTGTGTCAACTAAATGCTCCGTAGTCTTTAAAAATCATCTGCTTGTATTCAGGCTGCTTGCTTTGTTTTAGGGCAGATGCACCTAATCCATTATGATGGTTGTTGACATGACCAGAGCCAAATACTCAGTGAGCACTTGTGGGAAATTTTGGGAAAGTTTGCAGGACTCAGCAAGGGTCTGATTCTTACTTAGTATTTCCTCACAGAATATAAATTATCAGTCTCTTTCCTATCATGCCACATATGTAAAAGATTGAAGAACAAGCAGCACAGGATTATTCTAAAACATAAAATATCCTGCTTTTTTAATATTTGCGAAGAGACATCATATTTCAAGGCAGAATGGATTCCTGAAAAAATATCTATGTACACACATGTTGTTAAAAGTGGTCTTGAAATGTCCCAACTTGGCTAGTTCAAAACGTTTTTCATTCAGAAGGGAAGCTTCCAGTGATGTGTCTTTCAAAACTTTTAACAGTAAATGGAATTTATACAGGACTCTTAGAAGGGATTGACTAAAAAAGCACAAAGTTAGTGCCCAACTATTTAGAGATTGACTCCAAATACACCTTTACAGTGAATGGCAGGATGGTTACTGATATTAGTGGGAACCCTTAAACCAGAACAGAAGTCCATCTGACTATTCAAAGGGATAAATAAGCAGAGTTTAGCTGTTTTCCGTTGGTGCTTCTGTAAGTGGTGTATGGAAGAGGACATCCTTGTGACTCCTACAATACCTGCTTTATTGGCCTTGTGTTAATGCTGAGATAAAGAATCTTTCACCAGTAAAGATCATCTGTGCCGTTACTCTTTCTGATAGTTCAGACTTTTACAATTTCTTCTTGGATAAAGGACAAAATACAGGATCCTAGAGTAATGCATGGTATAGCACCTAATATATAAATACTTAATTATTACTATTGAGATAAAGAACTGAAATGATTTGGGCATATCCTTTCTAGCCAATGGTGATTTCTGCTTTCAAGACAAAGCCTACAGCAAGCTTGGGCATGTAGCTGTTGTCCTACAGGAATGATCTGAAAAGTAAGTCCACTAATTATACATGAAATTGTTTGATTATAGTAATGAAATCCACTCCTCTGATTGTCCCATGGTGAAGTCTGACTCTTAAATGAATTTGAATGAAGATGTAACATTGATGACCAGTCCTGTATGGGCTCTCAGCTTGTCAAGAATGAGATTTTAACTCTATACTGTATTGTGTATCACACCTAGGTGCATACATAGTATCCCACACTGTCCTCGTATTTCAGGGATACACAGTGCTAAAATACTAATTCACTCACTTCTGTTTGTGGTTTCTAGGGATTTTCTGGGGTTTTGGTTTTTTCCCCCATTCTGCTTTGTCAGTACCATGGCATGGTGTACTATTATCTGATTGTCCTATCCTTCCTTACTCCTTTTCTCAGTGGTTACGCATGCTTCTAGCACAGCCACAGTCCATTTAACTGGTCCTATGAATACACTGTAATTGACTCTTCAGATGTTAAATAAATAATGAGCAACTTATATATATGAAAAATTTCAAATCACCAATATAGAAAAATAATCAATCTTAACAGGGAAGAACCTCTACAAAAGTCTTTGTCTGCTTGTGAAATGCTTATTGCACAAGTCAAGCTTAATGTGTTACAGTTAGTAATCCACAGCCAGAGTCTTGAGTTGAAATTAGGGCTTGTGTGCACTAATGGCAGCACTATGTGAGCTGAATAAACCTTGTTATTTCAGATACAACCCTTATTTCACATATATATATATTTCATACACAGTAGCATGCTGTATTTGGTACCCTGCTGCGGAGTGTTCTGTTAAGCTGCAAAAACAATTTCTGTGAGTTATACTGTTTGGACAACAGAATTTATTGACCCATCTTTTCAGGCACTGGTTACACTTTGAAAAAAGCTGGATGGTGCAGTTACTTTGCCATCCGTGGCAGCAATAAGAAAATGTGAGGGTGATGGTCATGATTCTTACTGACATCTTATATCCTGGTATCTAATAACAGCTGACAAAGAGACACCTGCATATGTTCCGTGAATTTTTGAAAGGTTACAGTCTCAAAGCTAGCAAAACCAAAAGACCACCGTGCAGAGTGATGTAGATGTGCAAATTTTGTTTACATTAACTGAGTATTGAAGAAACCATAAGTCAACCTATATCTAAAAATATTATCAGCAACAACACCGCCAGGGTTTCTTTTCCTGATGGGCCTAGTCATATCAAAGCTCTGGCAAAGATGAGAAATGAAATAGCATCATGTATTTTTCTTTAGTTGAATTCCTTTGGGTTCTACTCCTACAGTATTTGTCAAAACAGCACTTTTCAGCAGCTCCTCTGAGGAAAACAGCATTCCATTTCAGTTCACAATGTTAGTGTGATATTGTTGGACCAGACCCGGGTCAGGGGAGAGGGAAAGGGGGGACACAACCAAGTAAAATCCATCAGCCAGCCAAAAGAGAGGAATGATGTCTTTCACATATTGCAGCCCATGAAATCTCTGAAATCAGACCAAAATCTGATCAAATCAGTTCTCTGAAATCAGATCAAAAATTTAATAATTAACTTCCATGGAGTGGACAGTAGAAGAAAGTTAGCACTTGTGTATCATATCTAAACAAGTTATCACAGATACAGATGTTTCTTTGAACAGTAATTTAAACACTGGGATAAAAATCTAGATGCCATCTATTCTCTCTCTTCTCTACTAACCTAACTGTGCTGCTCTACCTTTTTTTTTTATTAAAAAGTTTCTCAACATTTTTGTGAAGTAGCAATTCTTGCATATGGACTTAATATTCTGGTTATTTCCCAGCTTATCTGTTAACAAATTCTGAATTACAGTGTCATATCCATGAGAATATCAGCTTTGTCTTGGGATCTTACCTAAGAAGTTCTCATCTAATTTACAAGTACCATGGATGCTACACAGGAATTTTCACAATAGCAAGCTGCAAGTGAAAAAGAAAGGTATCCATTATACTAATCCCTGGCTTTGGTACTTTGAACTATAAAGTAGAAATGGGAAGGAGGAGGGGGTTTTGCCTTTTTTTTTTTTTTTTTTTTTTGCCCCTAGTAATTTAGAATCATAGAATGGTTTGGGTTGGAAGGGGCCTTAAAAACATCGAGTTCCAACGTCCCTGTCATGGGCAGAGACACCCTCCACTAGATCAGGTTGATCATTGCCTCATCCAACCAGAATGCCACTCATCACTTGTTTCCACTCGAACATTGAGCCTTCAACTCGTTGACTGCAACCATCCAACCAGTTCTTTATCAATGGAATGGTCCTTCTGTCAAATCCATGTCTCTCTGATTTAGAGACAAAGATGTCATGCGGGACAACGTCAATGGCTTTGCACAAGTCCAGGTAGATGATGTCAGTTGCTCCTCCCTTACCCACCAAAGCTGTAACCCCACTGAAGAAGGCCACCAAATTTGTCAGGCACAACTTGCCCTTAGTGAAGTTATGCTGGCTGTTATCAATCACCTCCTTATTTTCCATGTGCCTTAGCATAGATTCCAGGAGGATTTGCTCCGTGATCTTGCTCGGCACAGAGGTGAGACTGACCAGCCTGTGGTTCCTCAGGTCTTCCTTATTTCCTTTTTTTAAAAAGGGGGTTATATTTCCCCTTTTCCAGTCAGCAGGAACTTCTCCAGACTGCCGTCACCTCTGAAATACGATGGATAGTGGCTTAGCAACTACGTCTGCCAGTTCTCTCAGGACCTGTGGATGCATCTCATCAAGTCCCATGGTCTTGTGCACTTTCAGGTTCCTTAGGTGGTCTTGCACCTGATCATCTCTTACAGTGGGCAGTTCTTCATTCTCCTATTCCCTGCCTTTGCCTTCTGTGGCTTGGGAGGTGTGGCTTGAGCACTTCTTGGTGAACACTGAGGCAAAAAGTCACTGAGTACCTAAGCCTTCTCAGTATCTGGGTAACCAGGTCTCCTGTTTCCTTCCAGAGAGGGCCCACATTTTTTCCTAGTCCTCCTTGTATCACTGACATACCTATAGTTCTTCTTGTTGCCCTTGACATTCCTGGACAGATTTAATTCTATGAGGTCTTTAGCTTTCCTAACCTGATCCCTGGCTGCTTGGACAGTTTCTCTGTATTCCCCCCAGGCTACCTGTCCTTTCATCCACCCTCTGTAGGCTTCCCTTTTTTGTTTGAGTTTGTTCACAAGTTCTTTGGTCATCCATGCAGGTCTTCTGGCTTTTTTGCCTGACTTCCTTTCTGTTGAAATTAGTCACTCCTAGCTTGAAGCAGGTGATCCTTGAATATTAGCCAGCTTTCTTGGGTCCCTCTTCCCTCCAGGGCTTTATTGCATGGGACTCTTCCAAGCAGGCCCCTGAAGAGGCCAATGCATGCTCTCCTGAAGTCCAGGGTCTTGAGTTTGCTGTGCGTCCTCCTCACTGTCCTAAGGATCTTGAACTCCACTCTTTCACGGTCACTGAGGCCAGGCTGCCCTTGAGCTTCACCTTCCTCACCAGCCCTTCCTTGTTGGTGTGGACTAGGTCCAGCACAGCACCTCTCCTCGGTGGCTCCTCTATCACTTGGTAAAAGAAGTTATCATCAGTGCATTCCAGGATCCTCATGGCTTGCTTATGCCCTGCTGTGCTGTCCCTCCAACAGATGTCAGGGTGGTTGAAGTCTCCCTTGAGGACCAGGGTTTGTGAACGTGAGCCTGCTCCTATCTGTCTGTAGAGGCCCTGATCCACTTAGTCTTCCTGGTCAGGTGACCGCTAGCAAACCCACACTACAATTCCACCTGTCCCTGCCCTCCTTTTAATCCTGACCCATAAGTTTTTGCTTGACTCCTCATCCATCCCCAGGCAGAACTCCATGCACTCAAGCTGGTCATTGACACAGAGACTGACACCCCCTCCTCATCTCCCCTGCCTGTCCTTCCTAAAGAGCCTGTATCCCTGCATTCCAACACTCTGGTCATAGGATCCATCCCACCATGATGTCAATAAGGTCATAGCCCCGCAGGCGTGCACATGTCTGTAACCCCTCTTGCTTGTTCCCCATGTTAAGTGATTTTGCATAGAGGCACTTAAGTTGGGCCCCTGATGAAGCTGAGTTACCTTTCCAATATTAGACAATTTAATGTTACCTAGAAACACAGAGAAATAAAGTTTTTAAAATATTTTAATGAGGCCCTCTGTGGATTAGATGGTCTCTCTTAAGTTTACATGGCCATATTTTAACTATTTGTTTAGATTCCTTTGACAACAAATGGAGAGAAATAGACCTTCCTAAAATATCATTCATCTTATTTGTTGCAGACATCTACCTTAGGATGAGATTAATTGCATTCTAAAATAAGTTTTTTTCTCCATTGACAGCAAATGGTATCTAAATTATTAACCTACAGATAGGTGTCTGTAACATCTAAATTTCTAACACAAAAAAAAAAATCATATATCTGAAGTTAGAGGAAATTACTCTATATTTCAGTTCTAGAAATAAGCTTGCCAGCTCAGTTTAAGAAAAATACCACTGTTAGCTTCAATGTCTCTCTTTTAAGACAAACATAACACCACCGGTGACTTTTTATTCTCCCTTTGTCCGTGTGGCTGTCAACCACAGGTAACACGTTTGCACTTATGGGTAATGTTTGCAATTCGGATATATCACTGAATCTGTGCCAGGAATGAAAAGTAATTTAGGATCATATCAAACATTTTAACGTGGAACACTTTTAGACTGAGGTTTACACCCTAAATGTCAACACATACGACAATGTGAATGGAATCCTCTCTTGAGAATTCTACCTTGTTCATATATCTGAGCTGAACGATAACAGCTAAAGTGGAAAAAGTGTCGCTTAGAAGATAAATTTAAATCTCTTTTAGGAACAAACTACACCATGAAGCAAAAGGGCTGGGATCAGATGCATGAATTCAAATCCTAGCATGAGAATTTTAGATTCAGGACTGGAGATTTGCCCTTGATCATGCCACTTATTGGCACGAGCAGACTGGAATTGCAGACACTGCATACACCAAGTTGATTGTGAGGGACTGAGAAGTACAGAAAGGCACATCCTATTAAAGCCTTAGCATTGCGTGTACTGTTTTGGAATGGTCAAAAGTCTCTTCACAGGGAAAAAGCTGCATGTTTGGAAAAAGTGACATTTCAATAGGCTACATCTGGGAAACTATTTAAGGTTATACCAATAAAATATCAAACTGAGACAGAGCACTCAATTAGTCACTGGGAAAAAAAAATCCCTCTATGAGCAACAATTTAAGCTAGTAACTATTGAAAATTTATAATGCTTGCCTTGATATACAATGGGATATTGCTAACTGCAGTCTTTTCATGTTCTGCAGATTATTTCAGTAAAACAAGACACAATAACTTTGTGGTCTGTAAGCTGAAAATGAAAACCAGATACGCATGTTCAAGTCATTTGCTGAATGATCTTTTTCAGGAGAAAGGTTGAGCATATGGATTCTAGGGGTGAATATGCCACTAAAACTCCAGTTTATAATGGAGTTGACAGGAGCCACAGTTACCTTTTTCCTAAGCACAAAAAGATGTGTTGGGTTCAAAGAGAACTTCACTTAGACTAAGCAAAATTGTAAATTTATGGCCAAGGTCCTTTCCCAGGCACTAGGATGACACTAGAAGAGGCTGCGTGAGGAGAGGTTGCCTTGCTACCTGAGTGCCTTGAAAAATGGCTGCTCAAATAACAAATGTTTAGAGCCTGCAGGGAGTACATGTGAGCACACAAAAACTCCTTTAGAAAAGTCAACATACTTCCACTTCTGTGTTTTCCGAGACAGCCATGTAGCACCGCTGCAATGAGGAATCAGGAGTATGGCTCCACACAGTGCTCCTTGCTACATCAAATGTTTTTCTTCCCTGGAATTTTTCATCTCTCCTTCATGATTGCTAATTTACAATGGTATTAGTTAACATAAGTCTATTCTGGCAACACTCCAGAGAACAAATGCGGAAATGCAGGAAAGAAGAGACATTTCATGTACCAGTGGAATTTTGCTTCCACTGCAGAAGTGCAGTGGCTGGGAGTCCTGTCTGGGTTGTAAACTTGCCACAGAAAATGTCTCTCTAAGCCCCTCTGTCAGGAAAGAGTGCAGTGATTTTGTTCCATGACATTCAGCATCTTAAATGAAATTCAAAATGAGAGCTACCTGTGCTAAAGAGCCCTGGTAACTGAAGCACATGGGAAACAAAATCAGTAAACTGTTGAAGGACACTCTCCTTCTTCCTACATAACTCTCTGTACTACAATTTTTTTAATGACTAATTCAATATAATTAACATAATACTTAGATACCAGTCTTAAAAATGTTAACAAACGGAATTTCTGTGGCTTGCTTTTTAAGAAAAGAAACTTTCTGTGAACATGTTTCTTAGACATACTTTGATAGTGTTAAACTGCATTAGCAAAACAGTTGCTTGGAAGCTTCATACTTCTAATTGTTGTGCATAGGTATGTGCAATAATTGTACAGAGAAATGCAACTGAGCTGTTATATATTCATAATACTGAATCCAAGTAAAATGCACCTTCTTTGCTAAGCTCTCAGTTATTAGCCATCCAAACATCCACAAGATGATACAGAACCAGGGCTAACAGGGTTGGTTTGTGGTTTTCATTTTGGGATGCATACAGTGCCTCCAAAAGAAGCAAAAGACTGAGAGTCTGTATTTATAGAAGACAAGGAAGAGGCAAAAATGCTAAGACCCAAGTACATAGAAGTTGGGAATTATTAAAATAACCTAGAGGCCTCCTACTTTATCAAGAAACCCATGTTGTGGCAGCCCGTGTTTTGACCGTAGATCCTCAGAGTGTTAGGGCAGGGGCACAAACAAAGTATGCACAGAGGTGTAGTATAGGGATAAAGTCCCTCTGTTGTTTTAAGTATGTCCTGGCATCAGGGAGCAACTTATCTACCTCTGCAGTATGAGTTTTGTCTCTTGCCTTCTTGTCAGGTTACATTATTCTAGAAGGACTATAGCAGTTAGCCGATGTGGGGTGTGTTTAGCTAGGGTCAGTGTTGAACCATATAGCCACAGCAAGTCGAATTAATGTTCGCATAAAAGGCTCTACCTAGTCTTTTCTGCTGCTCTAGATGTGGTTGAATAAGGCTGACCTAAGAGATTTGCCACCTCCAGGTCTAAGCATTTTTAAGTGCTTAAGAATTGGTCTTGATCTAAGACTGCTACATAAACAAGATTGTCACCAGCTCTGAGATTTCACAGCATACCAGAGATACTGTTGGCATCCCATGGTTTTTCATACACATGCAGTGGCTGTTATTATTCTCTGCACATTTTGTTACAGGACCAAGAAGTTAGGTCATTTCACTTGATGTTGCACGTCTAGCCTCAGGCAGGCCTTCAGGCTCACTCTATAAGCAGGGAAGTTATCTGTGGAACAGAAATCAGAGTTTTGACTAATGTGATTCTGACATTTATAGACTTGAATTCTTTTCTTTGGTTTTCTACAGCTTCTTCAGATGTCATATAAATCCAGAAAATCTATGTGTATGGACTGTAGTCAACTCCAAGTGATGACTGGTAATCAATGATAGTAGATACCCACCTTTGAATGCTGCAACAGACTCTGGAAATATCTACCTCGTTCTTAAACCGGTAGAAGGAGCTTGCAAGTCTAACAGAGTAAGCTTTAGAGAGCTAACTTATGTGAGACAAATTCTACACTCATTGTTGCCTAAAAACTGGATCGAGGGGCCTAAACCAGCAGTTGGCACTCGTGTCCTGAATGACTTACCTAAAACCACAGAAGAAATTCATGCAAGAGAGGTTTGCAATAGAAACCAGATATTATTAGAATTAATCTAAAGACTTAATTTTACTGTCATTCTACTGAAGTATAACAATACATGGTTTTTATAAAAGCTCACACAATTGCCAGGAGATACCACCATTCTTAAAAAGGTGATTCCTTTTAGCATTGTTATTAGTTTATTAAGCTTTGATTTGAATTGTTATATCGGTGTGTTTTGTGGATTAAAATTAACATCTATCTATTGAAAACCTAGGAAAAATAAACTTGTATTTTTAAACATTTTATATTTAACGCACCTGTTCCCCTTCTAATATCTAGTCAATAGTAAGTTATCAAGCACTGTTAAGGATATAAGTTTCTTGGTAGTCTCCTCTGAAGGCAGAGTAGGCAAGAACTAAGTTGTCATAACTAAGAGACCAATCAAAGGTTATCACAAGGGATGATAAAACAATTTAGGTGTATTGACTTTCTTTTTCACTATTTCTACTATTTTTTTCATGTCTTCAATTGAATTTATTCCTGAAATTTAATCTTGACGTCTACAGGGGAGAGAACTTACAAAATAAACAGTGACTTAGCACTGTAACATTACTGACCAACAAGTTGTAGAAATTTACAGCATATTAAGACTCCATAAACTGGTTCAGACTTTGAGTAGACAATGGGCTTCACTTGCCCAGCCAGCTAAGAGCCTCTTAGCACCAATATCGTAACACATCTGAACCTTGCTAAACTCAGATCTGCATTCAAACCATGAATTTACTGTTTTATTTTTACTGTTTGCAGAGGCAGATTTGTCTGTGTTTGTAAAACCTTTTAACAATGGAAAAAAATCTGGCCCTGCTACATACCTCCTTTTAAAAACAGTGCTTCTGCTATTTTCAAGCTGTCCTACAACATCTCAACAGAAGCCCTGCAGTATGCACGCAACATAGTGTTTTCTTAATTTTTGTTCTCTCTCAGTTTTTATGATATCTGAAATTAATTAACTAACAAATGTGCCATGCTTTCAAAAATTTTTATAGGATCCCTCTTGCACATTTGAGTGTTATAATGATTCTGCTTCAGAGTGTTTGGGCATCACAAACTTTTTACACAATAGGTAATTTGATTTTTACTGGTACAGTAGCTTGTGCCTGAAGACCACCCTTAGAGAGCTCCCAGGTGACTTTACACTCCAGTGGTCTCATTGTAAAAGTACCATAATAGGACGAAGCATGGGGCCAGGGGCGGAGGGAGGGAGGAAGTGGGACGTAACTCCAGCAGTAAGTTTGGCAGTAATGAACAATTCGAACAGCCTCATACAAAACCAAAATGCAACCTGACTTTTCCTGAATTTGAAAAGAAAGAAAGAAAGAAAGAAAGAAAGAAAGAAAGAAAGAAAGAAAGAAAGAAAGAAAGAAAGAAAGAAAGAAAGAAAGAAGGGAAGAGTAAGGAAGAAAAGAAAATGTTTTGACTGAAACATAATTGTTTTCTATTTCTATTTCTATTCCTTTCTCCTCCTTCAGCACTTATCTCATGCAGTCTCCATCCTCCCTTCTCTGCTTTTCATCATCTTTCAAATGTCGCAAGCACAACATGGTACACAGCTTTGTGGAACCCCAATACCAACTTTTGCATTCATCTATTCTGCAACATTTCTACCTTTATGTGTCTGGTTGCTTTGGTTCTTAGAACCCAGTATCCAAAATGGTTTTTTGTTTGTTTTTTAAGACTGGGAGAATGTGTCCGAACCTAGTTTATTTAGATAAGACATTTGTAAATGCACTTGCTTTTTATATCTTTCATGACACTAAAAATGAATGAGATGTGAGCTTTGAATGACGCAGCCATTGTGAGGCTCTTTGTCAGCTGCACTAGTTCCATTCTCATCAGTCTGGCAGTCTATAGTCTTTTCTCTTGATTTATTAGCCTTGTCATTTTCTTAGCTGCTTTTTGAGTAAATTCAGAACTTTTCAATTCCATCAGGATGTAGCTGCTGCTCTGATTTACTTTTTGAATTATTTTTTTACTTCTCATTTGACTGGTGAAAGGACTTTTCATTCTTCCCCTATCTTAAGCTCCTATTACCAAAAAATAAGGTCACTCAAGAAACCAGTTGTCATATTTGATATTTCTGAATCATTCCTTGTGTTCCATATAGGCACAGTCATGAGACTGTGATCCCTCTTATGTGATTTGAAATACAACTTATTTGGTTATCAATGAATCGTAGAATCACAGAATTGTAGAATTGTTAAGGTTGGAGGAACCTTCAGAGATTGTCTACTTCCAAACCCCCTGCCATAGGAAGGGACACCTTCCACTAGACCAGGTTGCTCAAAGCCTCATCCAGCCTGGCCTTGAACTCCTCCAGGGATTGGGCATCCACAACTGCTTTGGGCAACCTGTTCCAGTGCCTCACCACCCTCACAGTGAAAAAATTTCTTCCTAATGTCTGTCAAGGTCCCTCTTGATGGCACCCCTTCCCTCCAGCATGTCCACCACATCACACATCTTGGTGTCATCGGCAAAACTGTGGGTGCACTCAATCCCACTGTCCATATGTCCAATTAAGATGTTAAACAACTCCGATCCCAGTACAGGTATAAGATTAGCACCTGAAATCCAGATTAAAGAATGGGGAGTAAAATTAAAAATATTTTTCCAGATGTGCTGGAAAGGGCAGCTGGCTTAGTAGTGTCTGCTTTATTACTTTTGGATTTGATTGTACCGTGTTGTAGCACAATTGTGATGCTGTGCAGTAGATGGCATATAGCCGTATTTTCTTTATGATATTGTAATATGTGATTTATACCACCAGTGGCAAAATGTTATTGGTTATCCTTACTTCAGAAAAAAGGGAGAGATTAGGCAAAGGACAGTATTACTGAGTTCTCAGGTAAACCTCTAATTATTTTTAAGTTCTCACACAGGTTAAATCACTGTTGTATATGTGATATCTTCCCAGAATTGTTAATAATACGGTCAAAAATATTTCAATACTAATTCTAAACACAAAAAGAAATTATATAAGGGAGGACAAATAACTACACTTTCAGGTGGGAGGGTTGCACTGAGAATGGATTGAAACTAGCCTCTGTGAATAACCAAGAATATTAAAGATACTTTAAGAATATTTAATGGAAGAACTCAATTTTTAAAGTTTAACAGAACCTATCTTAAAATTCTAAATATCAGATTTCTCAAGAATAGCTGTAGAAGGATAGCTGTAGAAGACCAAAACAAACTGCAGCGGCAAAGAAATCCTTTTTTTTTTTCTTCCCAAAATGCTCTAGTTTATTTGTTTGTAATGAAATAATTCTATAATCTAATGGGCATGGAGAAAAACTCCAAAAGATTTAATTTTTCCATAGAGGACAGCCAGCGGTTAGAATGCAAGAAGAAATAGATAAACATCCCAGCCTTGCACAAACCTCTTCAATTCAAAAGAAATATATCACAAGCAAAACACAACACCATATGGTGTGCTATTGATGCAAAATCCTAGATTTGAAATCTTACAGGGTAGTGTATTATGGTGGGTAGGAGAGGGTTGAACACAATACAGATTTTATTCAGATAAGAAGACAATTCTGCATGTCATAGGAGGGAGCTGTTTTCACAAAGGAGAGCTTGAACAAATCTTCAAGTTTAAGAGAAGGTCACACCAAACATAAGGACCATTCTGTGTCCTGTCATTTTTGTTATTTATATCTTATCCTCTTCTAATGAAATGGACATTCTGCAGCCTTTCTTGTGTCCAGTAAAAGTCTAGGGTGTTTCCTCAGTATCATACTTCTAAACTCCTTTTGAATGCTGTGATTCTCTTTCTTTTGGAGTTCTTTGGTGAAGGTTAAAAACATCTTAAAGTGAGTCAAGATTCAAATATCGCTAATAAGATTGTTTTTTCCCTGCAAATATACGTTCGCTTTTACAGTGGGTTGCTCTATGTACAGTTGTATTCTTTATTGGATTATTTCACAGACTATTGAGTCAGTGGTCAAACTGCTCAGTCATGGTTTCCCAGCTTGACAAGCAGACAGGGTAAGTGGGAATACATATGGTTGTGTGGTGTAGCAGAACTCAAAATACAGCTATACATAAAAGCAGAGATTTTTTTCTCTACCAGATCCTGCTGCAGAAATTTAAAACACAGCCCTTCCAGGGCAATCACCATTAAAAGGTATGCTTCCTTCCTTGGCTTCTTTGACTGTAAATGTGACAGCCTCCAGCAGAAGGGCACAGTGGTGGCTGGAGATGGTGATATATTAAGACTCAATGAATGACATTTGTCAGAGTCTACAGAGCTGTTTCTTAAGAGGGCATCAACATTTTATCCATCTTTAGTAGTGAAACCTGAGTATGACATTTACTCTGTCTCAGTTAATTGCCTTCTTCTGTCTTCTCCAATAAGAAAAGGTGCTTTGTTATTACTCACCTCCATGAGTTGAGAGTATTGGCCTAGCTTCTATGGTAAACCCTTTCCACAAATTCTAACATACTTGATTTACCTTTGTGTAACTTCTTTTTCTTTTAATAAGCTCCAACAGGATTTAGGAAATTTAAGCATTACACAGATTTTTCCTTGATATGTTGCAATTATTTTAATCTTCTCTTGCTGGGTATACTGCTTGTGAAAGTATTATTGCATATTTGCTAAATTTTTGCTAGTCTGCCACCTCTGTTCACAGTGTTCTATCAACATGAAGTCTTATCACTATCAATAAAAATCCTTGTATGTGTTATTCAACACGAAACCATCAGGATTTGGGCTGTTAGCTAAAATCTCCATGGTGGCAGGGACATTGAAATTGTTTCCTCTTCTCTGTGGTATTGTAGAATGTACTAACATCTTCTCTCTCACACATTACAGAATGAGCAAAGCTATTTCATAGTCCTTATTTCAACTGGTTTACATTCAAAGTCCTGGTTTTAGTTTCCCTGAAACTTGGGCCTGGAGGGTTGTTTTGGTTTGAAAATCACCAAGCGAATTTCAAATGTAAACTGCTATATGACAATTAGCCTAGAAACAGAGGTTATCTCCATTTGCATGGTAATGAACAGTTCTCTTCCAAGACGTGCCAAAAGAAGAGTCTAATGAGATTTTATGTGAACCAACTTCTGGACATTGCCCTTTATTTTAAGATACTCTTGGTGGCAGTGGATTATCCTTCAATTTGAAACAATATTATTGAATCCTGATAGCAGAAAGATGTAGAAGAAAACCATCCAAAGTCAACATGAGAAGCATTAGTGAAATAGCCTGTGTGAATGAATATTAGATTATATATTTATGACGAGACACTGGAAGTGAGTTACTTAACTGGGACTGAAATAAAGTGTTCTATAGAAGATGCATTGTCTTGATGGGACACTGCAGTGCAAAACTCCACCTTCTTTGTATTCAAAGACTCTAAGTTTTCCACAAGCTCAGGTAAAAGTAACTCCTTTGTCTTTTCACCAGGGCCCTCACAGGAACTGGTGACAATTTAGCTCTGGATTCCAAAAGTATTTGAAACAGATTATCCCCAGAGAGAAGAAAAAGATGCAACACTTTTACCAGCTTGTGAAATACCTTTGGTCTAATTGAACTATAGAGAAAACCCAATATTGCCTCAGTAATGCCTCAGTAGACTTAAAAGAGAGGTAAGGTCTTGTTGAAGTGTTCTCATGGTGAAGACACTTTGCATACCAGACCTGCTCTGGCAACAGTATGTTTTATAGTATTGATATAAAGCCATCTTTTTCTTGGGAGGGTCCTCTTTTGTTGTTCTGTGTCTTCTAATTCAATTTATACCTCAGGTAATTAGACAAGGCTGTTAACTGTTTTAAGCAGATTCTTCAGAGGAGGAAGGTATGATGTCTGACTTAAAGGGAGATGAAAGAAACAAAGGACATCATAGGTAGTCAAAGGCAGAAAGTTTACAATTTCCTTCCCATGGCATGTAAGTGTCCCCATAACACTTGGGGACAAGTGTTAAATAGCACAAAAGCATAAGAATTAGTAAGATATTACCAAGTTGCAAGTGACAAATGCTACTGATTTAATTGCTATCCACTCGCTTTTCTTAGTAAGTGATAAATGTATGTCTTTCAGAACATCTGCAATGAAGTGGCAGAACCTGGACGCTTTTTCCACACTTCTTCTCTAGTTGTTTTCAAGTAAAAAGCTATTGCCCAATAAATCCATCTGAGTTTCGAACGAGGCATTAGTGTATTTCAGGATTCAATTGCTTTGTGTCTGTGTGTGTGTGTGTGTGTGCGCGTGTGTGTGTGTGTTCATGTGTGTGTGAACTTTAACATTTATATTGTGTGGCTTGCTAGTGCTGTTACAGTCGTTACAGGGATCCTAACTTCTAGTATCTGAAATGTACATAGTATTGTTTTGGCTTGGCCTATCCTTTTTACAGATTAAGTGGCATTATACCATGAAACTATCTATTTTACAGTATAATCCAATCCAAAACACAATATTACATTATCTTACAAAGTCAGAATCAATTTCCAGTACCACAAACTACAGCCCAGGATGATGACTTAGAACACAGTAGAAGACACAAGCAAAATGAATCCTCCATGACAAATTTTTTCTAATGCCTCAATAGTTATCTGTGTCATCCCCATATGTCAAAAGGTATCACAAAAAAAAACCTGATTTTTTAAAAAAGTGGGGAAATTCTGTATTTTGACTAGAGGTATAATTTCTCTTACTCCATTGTTTTATACCTTCTTTTAGCTGTATTTAGGCTGACCTGATTTGATTGCATTTAAAAATCTACATATAATTGTGAGAAGTGATGCCCCTGACAATGCTTGCTATGTCTATGCAACATCTGAAGAAGAAGAGTTAAATATGTCTTGAGTAGTTTTACAGCCAAAAGAAGATCAGGGATTTCAAAACATGCACTACTTTCAATGTAGGGCACATCAGCTGAATAAACTGTGTAGGACATGGAGAAGTCTATAGGCTTGATGTTTTGGGCATTTTTGTTTTCAAATAAAAATAGTAGATTGTATAGCACAAACAAAGTATGAAACTAGTGATGGTGTTGAAAGTGAGGTAAAAGTCCCTTTTAGGCTTGATAAAGGCTTCCCTATGCTCTCCCCCCTGCCCTGAAAAAAAAATAAAAATAAAAAGGATTCAATCATCCATGAAATGTACAGCTAAGTTCAGTTCCTGTAAAAAAAATGTCCCTTTTTCCAAAGTCTGCTCTTTTCAAATGCCACATTTTGGTTACAGATACATAAGAATTACCAAAACCTAAAGGCAATCATGTGTGCTTAATATCTGTATTACTGGCTCACAGCCAGTGTATTCAGTCGCAAAAGAGAGCCAGAAGGGACATGAAACTGGCAAGAATTAAAGGGGTTTGAACTGATCACATTTTGGTTTCTAGTACTGTTAAATATGATTTTTTTGGAAGGTTTATGGCAACAATCTGCTATCAGAGTGTCTGAAAACTGTTGTTCTACTAGGTTCCATACAATATATAGCTATGGGGACTCCTTAATTACTTTGGTTATTAACAAAGTGGGTATGTATGCATGCATTTTTCTTAAGCACTGGTTTATCAGTGATTTGTGACAACTAGTAAGGGATTGCTGATCAGCAGGGAATTGATGGCCCAATTTTTCTCTCTTATCTGACCATATGTGTAATAAAAACCCTAGATCTTCTGACAGAGTTATATAAGGAACAAAGATTTAGTTTGCAAACCTATCAGAAAATCCTTGCAGTAAAGATACTTATGTATCACAGAAACCTTAAATTAGAGAATCCTACAGTGCTTCTTTTGTAACCAAAGATGACCTGAAGTGCCCTGTGCTCAGCCCTGTAAGTTCTTGTCTAGTTGGTTACTTGGTCAGTCAGTGGAAGTCACATCCCCATATATGCACCTTCATAGCATAAGAAGACCAAGCAGTCTTTCAAAAAGTGAAAATCCATGAGAAGGTGTCAGTTCTTTCCCTTACCAGACAGTCACCTCTAAGTGATAGAGTCACCTCTAAGTGATGAGTCAGTCGCGAGATCAGCTGCTCGGAGCCCGACCCAGCTCCCGACAGACCAACTGATATTGAGCAAAGAGGGGTTTTCGGGAGATTCCTTGCTAGGAAAACACTGCAGCCAGCAGCACTTTACGAGTCCTACCGACAGCTCTGTCGGGAGAGGCTGATGTCGCACAGCCGTTGCCGGGGCGACTGCAGCCACCACTCCTCCCCCAGTCCTTAAATTCTTACCGGGAGGGCGGAGAGCTAGCTCTGCTCCCACAGAGAGCAACACCCTACAGCAGCAGAGGAGGCAGCTCATGTAGTGGGACGCAGGAGCTCTTCTGGGTCCAGGAGCCTCACACGGCAGCTGTAGGAGCAGAGCAAGCAGCCAGGGTTCCTCCGAGGGAAGTACTAGAGACCAGGAGAAGCACGGACATCCTCCCTGGCTCTTCAAACACAATGGTGGGCACCCGTCTCAGAGCTAAGGCTGCTGCTGTGGCCAAGGGGTCTGCTCCATCTTCCCCTGCGGTGCTTGATGCCTCCATGCAGACAGAACTACAGACAGCAGAGGCATCTGTACAGACCTTGGTGTGTGGGAGGTGCCCAAACCACTCTCCTGGGGTGGGGATGGGAGACAAACCATCCTGCAATAGGTGTGCCCAGGTGGACCAGCTCCTCGAACAGGTGACCAAATTGCAGGAGGAAGTGGCGCGATTGAGGAGTATCAGGGAGTGTGAGCAGGAGATAGATTGGTGGAGCCACACCCTACCATCCCTGAGGCAAAGGCAGGAGACAGAGGCTCTACAAGAAGCAGAGGTTCCCCTCCCCTCTTGCCAGCAGGGTGAAGGAAGGGACCTAAGAGAAGGGGGAGAATGGAAACAGGTCCCAGGCCAGGGGAGGAGGCGAATCCCCTCCCAGCCTTCCTCACCCTCCCCATTGACATTACACAATAGATATGGGGCACTGGAACTAAAGAGCCAGGAAAATAAGGACAAAGACGAAGGTCCATCTAGGGGGTCACCTAAGTTGAGACAGTCAGCCCCATGCATTGCAACTGCCTCAGTGAAGAAAAGAAGGAGGGTAATGGTCATCGGTGATTCCCTCTTGGGGGGCACAGAGGGCCCAATGTGTCGACCAGACCCTTTACACAGGGAAGTCTGCTGTCTCCCTGGGGCCCAGGTTAGAGATGTCACCAGGAAGCTCCCTGGTCTGATACAGCCTCTGATTACTACCCACTACTAGTCATGCAGGTTGGAAGTGATGAGATTGTGGAGAGAAGTCCAAAAGCAATCAAAAGGGACTTCAGGGCACTGGGGCATTCAATTAAAGGATCAGGAGCACAGGTTGTGTTCTCCTCAATCCCCACAGTGGCAGGGATGAATACTGAGAGGATCAGGAGAACAGACCTGATCAACACCTGGCTCAGAGGCTGGTGCCAGAGGTGCAGTTTTGGTTTTTTTGATCATGCAGAGGTTTATGCGGCACCAGGCCTGCTAGTGACAGATGAAGTTCACCTGTCTCACAGGGGGGTAAGGATTCTGTCTCGTAAGCAGACAGGGCTCATCGAGAGGGATTTAAACTAGGTTCAAAGGGGGAAGGGAAAATTCCCAGGCTAAATACAGACAAGCCCAGGGGTGGCACGGTGAGGGTAGGAGTGGACTCTACAGCTCAGCTCAAGTGCAGTTACACGAGTGCACGCAGTATGAGCAACAAGCAAGAGGTATTTAACGACAGAAAAGCCAGCAACAAATGCCCAGAGCCTGGAAAAGGTTCACAGGCTGGCCTGAGGGTGGCTGGTGGGCAGCACACAGGAGGTCCAGCCTCCTTGGGAGCCCAACTTAAGTGCTTCTATACGAATGCACGTAGTATGGGGAATAAACAAGAGAAGCTGGAGATGCGTGCACACCTGCGGCGTTATGATCTTATTGGCATTACAGAGACATGGTGGGATGGATCGTATGACTGGAGTGTTGGAATGCAGGGATACAGGCTCTTTACGAAGGACAGGCAGGGGAGACGAGGAGGGGGTGTTGCCCTCTATGTCAAAGACCAGCTGGAGTGCATGGAGCTCCACCTGGGGTCAGATGAAGAGCCAACAGAGAGCCTGTGGGTCAGGATCAAAGGGAGGGCTGGGACAGGGGACATTGTAGTGGGGATCTGCTACAGGCCACCTGACCAGGGAGAGCAAGTGGATGAGGCCCTCTAAAGACAGATAGGAGCAGCCTCACACTCACAAGCCCTGGTCCTCATCGGGGATTTCAACCATCCTGATATCTGTTGGAAGAACAACACAGCACAGCATAGGCAGGCCAGGAAGTTCCTGGAATGTGTTGATGACAACTTCCTTCTTCAAGTGATAGAGGAGCCAACCAGGAGAGGGGCTACGCTGGACCTTGTTCTCACCAACAAGGAAGGGCTGGTGGGGAATGTGGAACTCAAGGGCAGCCTGGGATGCAGCGACCATGAGATGGTGGAGTTCAAGATCCTCAAGCCAGTGGGGAGGGTGCACAGCAACCTCACTACCCTGGACTTTAGGAGAGCAGACTTTGGCCTCTTCAGGGACCTGCTTGGAAGAGTCCCATGGGATAAAGCCCTGGAGGCTAGAGGGGCCCAGGAAAGCTGGCTAATATTCAAGGATCACTTCCTTCAGGCTCAGGGGCGATGCATCCCAACAAAGAGGAAGGGAGCAAAAATGCCAGGAGGCCTGCATGGATGAATAAGGAAGTCCTGAGCAAACTCAAACAAAAAAAGGAAGCCTACAGAGGGTGGAAGCAAGGACAGGTAGCCTGCGGACAGTACAGAGACACTGTCCAATAAACCAGAGATCAGGTTAGGAAAGCTAAAGCCCTAACAGAATTAAATATGGCCAAGGACATTAAGGGTAACAGGAAGAACTTCTACAGGTATGTCAGTGATAAAAGGAGGACTAGGGAAACTGTGGGCCCCCTCCAGAAGAAAGCAGGAGACCTAGTGACCCAGGAGGCTGAGGTACTTAACGAGTTCTTTACCTCAGTCTTCACTGGCAAGAGCTCGAGCCACACTGCCCAAGTTGCAGAAGGCAAAGTCAGTGACTGGGAGAAGGAAGAACTGCCAGCTGTAGGAGAAGATCAGGTTCGAGACCGTTTAAAGAACCTGAAGGTGCACAAGTCCATGGGACCTGATGAGATACATCCGCGGGTCCTGAAGGAACTGGCAGATGAAGTTGCCAAACCACTATCCATCATATTAAAGAAGTCGTGGCACTCTGGTGAAGTTCCCGCAGACTGGAAAAAGGGAAACATAACCCCCATTTTTAAAAAAGGAAATAAAGAAGACCTGGGAAACTACAGGCCGGTCAGTCTCACCTCTGTGACTGGCAAGATCATGGAGCAAATCCTCCTAGAATCTATGCTAAGGCACGTGGAAAACAAGCCAGTTATTGATGACAACCAGTATGGCTTTACCAAAGGAAAATCATGCCTGACGAATTTAGTGGCATTCTACGACAGAACCATGGCACTGGTGGATAGAGGAAGGGCAACAGACATTATCTACCTGGACTTGTGCAAAGCTTTTGACACAGTCCCACACGACATCCTTGTCTCTAAGTTGGAGGGACATGGATTTGATGGAAGGACCACTCGCTGGATAAGGAACTGGCTAGATGGCCGCACTCAAAGAGTGGTGGTCAATGGCTCAATGTCCAAGTGGAGACCGGTGACAAGTGATGTTCCACAGGGGTCAGTACTGGGACCAGTGTTGTTTAACATCTTTGTTGGAGACACGGACAGTGGGATGGAGTGCACCCTCAGCAAGTTTGCTGATGACACCAAGCTGTGTGGTGTGGTGGACACGCTGGAGAGAAGGGATGCCATCCAGAGGGGCCTTGACAGGCTGGAGAGGTGGGCCAATGCAAACTTCATGAAATTTAACAAGGCCAAGTGCAAGGTCCTGCAAGTGGGTCGAGGCAATGCCAAGCACAAATACAGGCTGGGCGGACAACGAATAGAGAGCAGCTCTGAGGAGAAGGACTTGGGGGTATTGGTGGATGAGAATCTCAACATGAGCCGGCAGTGTGCGCTTGCAGCACAGAAAGCCAACCATGTCCTGGGCTGCATCAAGAGAAGCATTAGCAGCAGGTCAAGGGAGGTGATTCTCCCCCTCTACTCTGCTCTCGTGAGACCCCACCTGGAGTACTGTGTTCAGATGTTGGGCCCCCAACATAAAAAAGACCTGGACCTGCTGGAGAGAGTCCAGAGGAGAGCCACAAAATTAATCAGAGGGCTGGAGCACCTCCCCTATGAGGACAGGCTGAAAGAGTTGAGGTTGTTCAGCCTGGAGAAGAGAAGGCTCCGAGGAGACTTAATAGCAGCCTTCCAGTAGCTGAAGGGGGCCTACAGGAGAGATGGGGAGGTACTCTTTATCAGGGAGTGTAGTGAGAGAACAAGGGGTAACAGGTATAAGCTAAAAGAGGGTAAATTTAGACTAGACATTAGGAAGAAATTTTTCACTATGAGGGTGGTGAGACACTGGAACAGGTTGCCCAGGGAGGTTGTGGATGCCCCATCCCTGGAGGTGTTCAAGGCCAGGCTGGATGAGGCTTTGAGCAACCTGGTCTAGTGGAGGGTGTCCCTGCCCGTGGCAGGGGGGTTGGAACTTTATGACCTTTAAGGTCCTTTCCAACCCAAACCATTCTATGATTCTATGAGTATCCCTTCTGTCTGGTAACTCTATTCACTCTGTAGGGTACTTGTTGTTTCTAAGCTCACCATGCATGAGAGCTGAGTGGTTCTCCCAGTACAGACAAGGTTTGTGGATTACATGTTTTCTAGAATCCGTCCTGCTTAGAGAAGCTTGTTCTGTGACACCGGCCTGCACCTTTGACATTCAAGCTTAAATGTTCCTCACTGAGATCTCTTCCATTAAGTCAATAGTAACTTGTGGAATCAACTGTCAGAGCTTTCAGGTGAAAAAGTTGCAGTATTATCCCACTCATGTTGCCATTGAGACTGCGTTCACCCATACAGTATTTGATTCAGCAGTGAATTGGAAAATTATAGTGAAAGTTTCAAATATATTTCCTATTTAAATTATCATGTGATTGAATTAAGGAAAATGCGAAGCTCAAGACACATGGCTTTTTTTTTTGTACTAAAGGTACCTGTATAATGTGCATGAGAATCATATCTTCTGTTTATGCTCATTTCTAAACTCAACAGTGAATTTTCTTGTTTCTTCTTTTGCAAATTGAGCATTTCTTTCTTAAGCACTTTCAAGCACTTGGACTTCACTATAATGGAAACATTTGGTAAGTTAAATTATATGATTAAATGCTTCAAAGGCTCACGAAAATCTCCAAGATACTAGGTGACTTCCATGGATTTTGGAGTTTATATTCACTGAAATAAATTATGACATGTCTAGTTGATTTGTGAAAGCGATAATTAACACAGTCCTAGTTAATTGAATTGATAGTATCGTGCAATTAGAATAACATGATATGCAAATATTCTCAGTAGCAATTTCATGTATAACTTGCAGACTTTGAATTTTTTGATAGAACCTATCCCTACCCATTGAATACAAAGTAAACTGAAGAATGTGGTGGTTTTATCCTCAGCTGCTGATGTGAAGGAAAACACATACTGACATTATGTGTTATTTCACAAGCTCTTACTCTGCAAGCTCCTCTCTTTGCAATAACTTTATTAACAGTATATTATGATAGTCACCAGTAAGAGAACAGAAGGGAGTACATTATCTCTGATGTATGAGTATTAATGGTTCATAAAATTTTATGAAGGCACTAGATTTTTTTAAGTTCCATGTTTTAAACCAGTAATTTCAGTAAAACATTTTAATATCTTTAATCTATTTTTTTTCTGGGGAACAAGGAGCTCACACATGGTTGTCTTAGTTCTGTTGCCTAGGCTGTAATACAAATGATCTTGTGGCTGTGTCAAAGCAGTAATTTGAAAATGGCCTAGACTGTAGTCAGTGGTAGGCAGGTGACTCTTTTGTACCACTGCACTAAATAGAAATGAAGGATATTAAAGAACATCTGACAAAAGCCCTCCTTACAGTAAACAGAGTTGGGCCTTCTGAATAATCTTGTTATGCATAGTAATTAAAAGTTCTAGAAAATAAAATAGATTACTAAAATTCCTGAGTTAGGATATGCATTTCCTCAACTCGGAAACATGGAAATTTTAATTTTTACTGAAGCACTGTAAATTCAAGAACTGCGTAACAAAATATAAATTTTAAGATCATGTGTTTCTGTCACATCAAGAAGTATGGTGATTTTATGCAATATAATCTCATTAATATTATAAAGAAAATCTCTTCAAGGATGACCACTTTCAAAAGCAGCAGTATTTGTGGGCTCTCTTCAGATCATCTTATTGCTTTTTAAAAGTACAAGTAGCATCTGTTTTAGGTAGCGCAATAAGGATATATTTATAGGTTTCAGCATCTTGTTTGTTATACTTGTCATGATTTAATCCAATGTTGTAATCACCCTTTCTTCCTATACTCTGTGATGTCATCCTGCACGCTGCACATTTCCTTTGTATTTACATAACACCATTAGGAACCAGAGATGAGTCATTTCAGCTTCAAAGTACAATCTGAGCAGTCCCACAGGGTATGGGGCTTTTTGCTGTCTGCAGTGCAACTTATTGTGTCAAGCCTGAAATTGATTTGTTGGAGGGGTCACCAGTGGTGTAAGGTGGTTTTAATTTCAATCTCAAGTTTAGGCATTATTTTCTGAGGGTAATTAAGTGAAATCAATAATTTGAACAAGCTGCTTAACAGCTGAATTAGATAGTGCTTGCATTGTAACATACAAACTAATGTGGCCATTATAATTATTACAACTACTCCTTAAGTGAAGAGCATAGAAAGAAGTGTACTCCCACTTATTCATTGATGTATACAATTTAAAAAGCTTTTCCCCCTCATATTTCCCTTCAATTTGTAGAAAACATGGTCATACACAATTTTGCTTAGAAAAGTGGACTTAAATTGCAATGAGTTTATTAGAGTATATTAATATTATGCCTGCTTGCAATTCAAACCTATCCTACATTTTGAAACTATCTCAGTTGCAGCTGAGAGCATTGACAGTTAAATAAAATCATATTACTAAAGAGATGGACTTCCAAACCATCTGTGTTTTTTTTAATGTTAATTTTATGTATCTCAGCAGAACTACTTCAAATTTGAGTAACTGCCTTGATTTTGTTTCCTTTTTTGTTTTATTTTTTCCCAGCTGGCTAAAACAGCATAATAGTGACCATAATCAACTTGATTATTTCGGTGCTAGCAACCAAAGGTGCCATGTCACTTTCATCCCTGAGGGACTACAGAAATAGAACGCTTTAGACCAGAATCTGAGATAACATTGTTAAAGACAGCAGTCTTGCTCTCAAGGGGCACTTTCTTGTGTGATAGGTGTTGAGCAGAGACAGCTTCTTGTTATGCTGCTTAGTTCTCTCAGTGTTTCAAAAAGTCATCTATTTTCACCTGTTTCTTGTAAAGAAGATAATGCAGTTCATAGAAAGATTGTCAAAACCTTGTAGTACAGTCTTGCATACATGTAATGTGAAAGAGCATTTTCCACAGAAAGGATGACCAGCGATAATTTCAAGAGGGGAGTTATGTGTACTTAAATAGCCAATGGTATGTATCCAACTGTACTTGAAAGTGAAGTTGCTGGGGTTTTTTTAATCACTTCCTGTTTGTTTCTAATAGAGCACTTTTATGTGGAGAGTTAAAGAGTCAAACAGTTACACTTAGGGCATCTGAATATCAGTAGCTGCAGCCAGATGTATCTCTGTTCTCCTTCTAACTGTAAGCATAATAGGATCCCATATGTTATACGAAATGTGCTTCCTCATATTTAACCTCAGATACAAACATAATTGTCACCCTTTCCAAAGGTGGTCAAGTCATAATGGAGCACACAATATTTATAATACAGATCACTACTATTTATTTTACAGATTGTGAATGCCAGGAATTTGTGGTTACCTTTGAAGATTCTAATCTGCTTTTAGAGGGGGAAAAACTAATAGAGACTGGACTGAGCATGAAGCTATTTGAGAATGTGCAATGTAGGATCTGAGGTTTTGCATGATCAAATATGTTCTATAAAAATAACTATTCTGCATCGTCTGTGGTGGATCAGTGGAAAACAAACTACAGCCTACTAGTTTGCAATAAACCATTGCAATGTGCTGGTGGCATAATTTCTCAAGTTCACAGTAGAGACTGACTTGAATAGTGACCCATTAATATGCTTTCAGTGGGATCTTCCAGCAACTTGCATGTCCCATTTTACTGTCCTTTGAAGTCAGAAAGCTGTTAAATAAGGGCAACAGCAGATAGCGTCTCTTTGTCTCTTATAAGAGATAGGATGAGCTTATATCCAGAGCCACTAAACTGGATTAAAACGTTGGGAAAATGGTATCATTTTAAATGTGACTTTTTTTCGGTGATATAACATTCAGTAAAACAGTGACTGGACAAGGTACTGGACTCTTCACAGGGCAGCTCAGATACAAGTTATGAGTGGAAAATTCAAACAGATGGCTATATTGCTGTTTAACAACAGAAACAAATTCCTTTCTAGACATCTGGTTTAAAACTCAGTTGTGGAAAGGAAATACATTTCTGATACAGCTGACAAAAAATAATTGGGTTACTGCTGAAAGTTTTCCTTGAAAAAGATAACAGAAAGCCGAACTATGAACTTCTGGGGGGTTTATTTTTAATGTCGCTTTAAGAAACATTTGAATATCCACAAAAAGTAAGTGTTTCAAAAACATTCAGTTTTGAAGGACAATGTTTTTTTGGCAAAGTGCTGTTGGTGCCTTCGTAGTTGAAATCTCACAATTAAATTGCAAGGGGAAACCTTAAGTTCCTGAGCAGCACAGATGTATTCAGATGGCTAAAAATTCAGCATCCTTTGTTTTACTTTAGGCTTTGACTTCATGATCTTTTTGTACCAGAGAATAGGGCAGAAGTGGGTCTTTGGAATCCCATATATTGAAATACATCAAATGTCTTCATGTCCTCTAAAAATCCTCATGATTTAAAGCTATTCAGCATTTACAGAGGATCACGTTATCAAGTAGGGTTCATATTTTCACTGACAAAAAACACTGTGTACAGCCGGAAGGCCTTTCAAATTTGGCATGTTTGAAAACTCCCTGAACGTACTTGGCTGGAATATAAATTAATTTATCACTGAAAACTGATACAAGTTTTAGTGATAAATCATTTTGGAGCCCTTTTGGAAGGCAGTCCTAAGTCCAACTGATTCTAAACTCTGTTGGAGGCAACTTGTGTAACACATGAGTAGAGCATTGCACTGCCACTCAGGAGATGGGGCTCTTTTCCCAGCTCTTTTATGAGCTGCTGTGGCAGTCTGGAACAGTGATTTCTTACATTTTCTGTGTTAAAAAGCAGGTTTGGAGGCTAGTGGCATTGTGATGCTTTTGGTGTATGTAACAGGGATGAAAGTAAAAACAAAATTTGTACTAGAAATTTTTTTGTTCGTGAAATTATTTCTTGCTTTGATTTGGAAAATGGATTAGAGTCTGACTCGTTTCAGAACAAAACTCTTGCTTAGAGATTGTTCATTTTTAGGCAGTAAATCAAGTTTGTCTACATCCTTACTCATCCTAAAATATAAGACTACAAAAAGGCATATACCCATTGCAAAGTTTGCTCAAGACAGACTGCTTCATGTCTACATCAGTAAGCAGTGGAAATGGGAACAAATATGGATGTGTAGGGTATTGAGCACCTACCATCCTCCCTACATGCTCTTGGAGAACATGAGTTCAGACTAGCTCAAGTTGGGCTGCACAGTGGTTGGGGTGCCTCTTTAGGTTTAGTTCCTCAGACCACTCTGTGACACAAGGCCATGTATTGTAACCAGAGAGAATTTGTATGTTTGCTTCAATGGCTCTCTACTGATTGAAAATAAAACTCTAATGAAGAGGTATATCTTCATTCCCCTGTTAAGTTACAAGTGACACAGAGGTACAGCGTGGATGTGACTCATGAATAGCACTCTTATATGAAGTTTTTCTCTTTAAGCTGTTTGTCTTTGCAGATATCAATATTTCTGCTTAATAGTGACATTTTACATACTGCTTGTTATTTGCATATTTAATGAATCGTTTATAATGTGCCCTTTACCTTGACATCTGGGTTTATCACCAAAAAATCGAGAATTAATATTTAACTGTCCATGCTGCAGAGTAGAACTAATTCTTTCCCCTGTTATCCAGGGGAAAGTACTTTGGAAATACAGACAGTGAAGCATGACAGAAAAAGGAAATGTGCTGCATTTCCTGAGGGCATTTGTTTCTGGGAGAACCTATATGCAAATTTATATATTTTTTCTGCTGTTGGTTTTTTTTGTGCATTCCATAAATACATATTAACTGCATGCTAAAGGAAACACTATGGATAAATGGAACACAGTCTTAGAAGCCAGCAGTTTCTACTGCAATTTCTTAAAAGTAGTTCTACTGAAAAAATAAAGACTGTGTGCCAAATTTGTTGTGGAACAAGGTGTCAGTTATTGAAGGGACTGGCTGTTGTTCTGTCTTTTTTCCTTGTCTGGCTATTTGCCTTCAGTCTGTGTTTCATAAAGACTGACCCAGTGAGCAGGAACTGTTGCTCTTATGTTTCTAATCCACAAGCTGCTAAGGAAAACATCTAAGAAAGTATTAGATACAGAAGAGAATAGAGTTGTTACTGTCTGTTGTATCAAAACCCAAGTTTAAAAATCATGTTGCTTTCCCTGGTGGTTCTGAGATCCTTTACGATAAAGTTAATCATCTCCCACTGTTTTGTAAGCTTTGCTTTCCCTTTTGAAATAGGGGCAAGGAGGTATGAATTAAAAATGAAACCTCATTTGTAAATCTGCCTGATTTCATATGTTTAAATTAAATATTTCATTTTAGCATAAATGCATGGGTGGTTTTGAACTTTGTGTATGAAATACCCTTGATATGGAAAACATTTCAGCTTCTGCAGCCATTCGGTGCAATGAAGGTTAGCACATATGGTATGTAAAATCTGAATCCCTCTCAGGGAAATCCTTATTTGAATTGTAGATGAGAAATTTCTAAAAGTATAATTAGCTTTACTTGATACCTTTTTCTCCTCATTCTGTGAAGAAATGTCACCCACAAACAAGTAAAGAAAATAGGATACTTTTGCTTGCCTGTTAAGCAGCTGGGAAGCAGTGCACTGTCATGTTCTCTAATTCATAGGACTCCTCTTATTCAGCAAATCCCAAGTGGATTCTGAGTTTGGAGTGTCTTAACAAACTGAGCAATAAAAAGAAGAAATAGTATAATAATGACCTCCCTAATGGTAACTGATGATAGTGCTCCAGGAAAGCATTCTAGCAAAGTAATTTCTAAAGGTATAAAGATTTCTAAAGGTATACTGGTTTTCTGTCATTTGAAAGACAAACAAAATGCATCTTTTCATTCTTGGACAGACTGCTAATTGTCATCTAATTCCAGTCATTCATGATTCTTGTTTGCCTTGAAATGACATGGCTGATGGCAAGCATGCAGCTGTCATTTCCAATGTGTTGTCCTCCCATGTATTAGCAGAGGAAAATGGCTGGTTTTGTTTGTTTGTTTTTTAAATTTTTTTCTAATTTTAAAAGTATTTTCTAATGTGGGGATAAAGAGCTCTTCTGAACCCTAACTGCTTCTGGACCTCATCTTCTCATCCATAAAAATGGGGAGCACCTTTTCATTTTTACCCTTTTTACTTTAGAAAGCATGTGTGATGAAGGACAGAGACTTCCTCATGTTCTTAAGAAGTATATTGATCAAAAGCATCACCCATTAAAGAATGTAGAAGACAATGTATGCCTGAAAATTAAGGTTCTTTTATCCAAAATTCACTGGAATTTGGGAACAGGTTCAGAACTGAGAATTTTTAAGCACACTTCCATCTCAAAGGAAAAATTAAAATAGTTGGGGCTTATGCATCTCAGAAGAAGAAGCAGTGCATCTTGTCAAGGAGACATGGAGGCTGAGTTATGTGGCTGAGATATTTTACCCAACAATGGAGTGAGCAGACTCAGGAGATGATGGTGATTTGAACTAGATGGAAGATGCATGCATCATGCACAGTTGCCAGCACTTTCTTTAATGGGAAGCTTAAATAACAGTTACATTAGTAGTTATCTCTTTTTATTTTTTCTTTTGAATTGTAAAATAACATTCAAATCACATACTGAAGGTATCAAATCAGCTAGGATTTGAGTGGTTTGTTTGCTTTTGACATTTTTTTACTTTCCACCCTCTCCCCTTAATGAATGCTGAGATTCTCAGTTCTTAACGTGATCTAGGGACTCAGGGCTTGAAGTAAAAAATTTAAATGTGGAAAGAATTGGAGGTAGTGTTGTAGAATCCTAAAATTAGGAGGAAATGTCTGAATATTGCAGGATTCACAAGAGGTAAAAATTTATAATAAAACTTAGCTCTAGCATATTTAATAAGAAGATAAAGAGAAATTACATGGAAAAATTTGAAAAATTCTAAATAGTTGTCTGGGACAGAATGAAATAAAATGGTGAATTTATGTAAGACACATATGTGGATTCTTACTGCTGATGGCAAGGATTTGCTTTTATATTTAAAACACCATTGTTTTAATTTTAATCATTATAAGAACATTAACTTTTTCTTAATGTTGAATCATAATTTTTTTATTTGCTTTCCACATAACTGTCCTTTTCAGGTACTGATGTCAAATCCGATATATGTTAGTCACTTGGTGTCAGCTGTGAAAAGCTGGGATCAATAAGCACACTCTCACCTATCAGATGAAAATAAAAGAAATGGAAAACCTATCACATTGTATTCCCTTTGCAGACAATTTTTATCAATTTATTTTTATTCTGCAGATATTCTACCTTTATTCTGCAGTGTGTGTTACTCCTCACTTGGTAAAAGAAAAAAAGGTATTTAAAAAAAAGGAAGGAAAGAGTGTGAAAGATCCTTATAATCCGTTCTACTTCTCTCCTTACACTGTCTGTCAGGAGCTGTACTCTGAAGTAAATGTTCACAACTGTTTGTATATGCCACAAGTTCAAGACAATTTTGGCACATTCAGGTTCTTGCTAATAACCTGTAATTTTGTTTTCATCCACTTAAATTCACAGGTTGGATACCTTTGAAGTGATCCTTGAACCTGTGTTTAAACTACAAACTTTAAGAGTTGTAAACCTACATTCAAATCTAAAGCAGTCTTAAATAAGGCATCTGGCAAGAAGATAAGTTCGCGTGGCTTGCCAAGTACTTCAGGCAGCAGCACTCTTCAAGGGGTGGAATTGCTGCTGCTGTAACAACAGAGGCACGTCAGCTCTCATCTTTATTGACAATCAGTTTAGTTGGCTGAGTTTGTGGTTCTTTGTATCTTTCAGTATTTATTTGACAGACTCTAACAGCATGTATTATCTGGAAGACAAACAATGTATCACTTCATAAGTTTGAGCAAATAGTCTTTTCCCTACTAACATGTAAACACTCTATTTGACTAGTGTTGATAGATTATTGTGAGAAGTCAGAGTGAAAGTGAGAACTCTAATTTGCCCTTTTTGTGCCTGTACTTTAATAATTTTCTTGTCTTTCACTTCTCTCTTATTCCCCTATTCCCAGTTCCCTCTCTCCTGCTTATGTGACTTTTTCAGAATACCTTACAGCTTTTGCAGCAAAAGTCTTTCAGAAAACCATTTAAATTTATGTCTTCAAGTTTCTTTAGCACTTTGAAAAGCTCTCTGAAGACAAGAAGTGAGATTTATAACTCAGTGGGTTTTCTCCTAAAGCTTTTTTAACTCTGCCCTTTTTGTTTTTTCCTGTTCCCTTCTCTTCTTCCTTTTCTCCTTCCATATGCTCAGACAAGATCCTTTAGCCCAACATCTCCCTTCCATCTCCCATGTATTAAAGTGTTAAAATATGTTTGAGGGGTTTTGTTTGGTTGGTTTCTGGTGTTGAACTCCTAGACCTTACCATGCTGAAATTGAAGTTCCTGTGAAAATTTAACAGAGCGTGAGGGAACTCAGGGTTTGTGCCAGGCAAGCAGACAAGTTGTGGCTCTAAGGCAGAAATAAGGAGGTGGAGGGCTTTTTCCAGGAGGGCTGAGTGCTGACAGTTGAAAGCTAGAAAGTCCATATGGAGTCTAGTTTGCTGCACCGCTGCAAGTTGAGGTAGCGGTTGGTATGACCCTGCACTAGTTGTGCTTGCTGCAGAGCATTTTCATCGGATCCATTCCAGTCAACATTATTGAATTACCTTAAACTCTCCAGAGGTGGTAAAGTACTGAGGTATTTATCCTTTCAAGAAGGCCTAGGTACAAGCTATGCTAGTGTGGTTTTGTTGCACATTCAATATCATCTGTTTTAAAAGTATTGAGCAATCAGTTTAAACTTGTTATTGTTGCTGGGCTTTGAAAATTTAATCAGCAATTACCAGAGTCAGTTTCTTTGGTTTTAATGTTCACTAAGGTGTTGCTCGATTTCAGACCTTAAGGCAATCATGCTCCCCGGAATATTGAATTGAAAAAGTCCGTAAGTATTTTTCTTAACAGATTTATTTGTCTGAATGATACAGTATCTCCTTGTGGAATGAGCAAAAGGGAAATGCAAATCAGAAGTTAGACCACAAATGTAAGGCCCTGCAATGCTTATCAAATCAATGGGCAGCAGATTCCATGACTCTCTTCCTGTTTTTTGCTATTGTGTTGCTCTGCTTTTTGTCAGTACCTATGGGAAAAAATCGTGGCCTCCTACAATTTGTAAATTCATAAAATGTAGTACTCTGTATAGTTTCATATGTCCCTCGTTGATCTTACAAGAGAATATCCAGAGAATCTGGGACAGCATAACTGAATTATTTTGGTTTCCTTTTCTATTTCCTTTTCCCTTTTTTTTTTAACAAAGCACTTTCTTTCTCCATGGTTTTTCTAATTTAGTTCTGACTGGAGAAAAAATCATTACTTAATCTGTTTTCTGTTTCTATTATTCATCAAGATCAGCAAAATGTTCCAAAATATGCATTAATTCTATTTTAAATTACATTACTCAGATATATCTCGTTAATACTTTAAAAAAGTAATCACATCCTCATTCTTGTTGTGCCTGTTTCCATATTGTTGTAAAAGGCAATGATTTTCATGGGATTTTCTTCAATACCCATCACACTGGAAATACAAAAGATCGAAGTAAATCCTCCACAAATACTAGGTAAGATTGTAGAGAGGCCAGAATTAGTATCCTGGAAATTCATCTAGCCTCTGAGAAGAGAGGGCTTGAAGGACAGAATTCTCAAAATATCAAAAGCTTTACACTTTTTTTTTCCTCAATATTTTGAAAAAACTGACACTTAGATTTCAACAGATGGAGAAAAAATTCTTCATGTGTTTTCTTGAAAATTGCATCTTAATATTAAAGTGAACATAGGAAATAATTTTTAAGAGCTGTGTAACCTGAAATTAAATTTAAAATTTTCAATACATCTTAGAAAATGTCCAGTGGACTAAAATTATTTTGTTTTTAATCAGCATGTTGTTGCATTCAAATTGAGTTAATTTTTCTGTCTCTATATTTGTATTTTACCACACAAATAAAACTGTATGATTATGACTTCTGCAACAATGTAAGTGCACCCCATATTGGTGACCACTGTTTTTCCTTAGTAACTGAAAGTCCCAGTAATATGCTAGGAACAGTTTAAGCATCTTGTACATCTCTAATTGTCTTCTAAGAAAATCCTTTTTAGTACAGTCAGCTTTTGTCTAGTTCTTGTGTTTCTTCCTAGACAAATTCCCATCTATTCTCAGCTGTGAGAAAACCAAAACACTCCTGGACAAAATCGGTGTAGCTATCACCAAACTGGTTTTTTTCAGGTTTCTGGGAACAGATAGGACTATTAGATCACCATAACACAGGCCCTATTTGGAGCATCTTTTTATGTTGCTGACCAAAATCCTACTTTGGGAGGTACTTTAAAGCTAGGTTACACTCTACTTGACTTCCTTCATTCAGACTACTTTTCCCTAACATTCCCTGGTGGAAAAAGTGGTGATTCAAGTGCAACCTGAAACAGTATGCAGTACAATGACAAAATAATAATGCAGAACAGCAGTAGAAATGTCAGAAATTTGCTGTGTCTAGAATAGCTTCTATCGCATTCTTACTGTGTATTTATTTCTCCTCTGTATCCACTGCCTTGAAAACAAAATCATCCTGAAAAAGTGAATGAGTAAGCCAGAGAAGTCATCACTGGAGGATGCATTCCTAATATAAACAGGTATCCATTTATGAGGGGACAATAAATGAGAGTTTGCTCCATTATTGGTACTTATTTTCAGGCAATATCCTTTTGTTTACAGAAATGCACTTGCCTGCATTCCAGGGTCAGGTTACTGTGGATCAGATGAGCTATTTTTGTTCTCAGTGAAATGGCCAACATCCACTTGAAAAAATCACTTACAGTCCAGAAAAATGTATCTCAACACATTCTTCAGACTGATGGCCTTTGTTACAACTGGCAGAGTTCTCACTTACCAGATAGAATGCGTTGTTTTGCACATGGCCTGGAACTGTGGGAATGTGTCTGATCATTTTCAACATTTAAGTGTCAAATTCTGTGTTTTCTAACTGCAGAAATATGGTGAAAACTAACATCCTAATGATTTAGGGCACTGAATCTCAAGCTCTTCTAAAAATTTGGTCCATCATTGTGATGGATTTGCCCTTGGCTGGGGGCCAAACCACACACCCACTCATGCAATTCGTCCCCCCAGCCTGAGGAAAGGGGAGAGAATTAAAGGGGTAAAGGGAAAAAAAAGGACTCGTTGGTTGAGATAAGAAAAATTTAATAAATAAACTACAATAATATTGAAAATAATACAATATACAAATATACAAATGAGTGATACACAGTGATATCCCCCCGCCCCGCATCCGGTGACCAAGGCTCAGCCCATTCCCAGCTAACAATCCCAAAGCAGGGAGAGCCCCAAAACCACACTCATGGAACAGAGATAACAGTCTGAGCATCCCAGACCAAGAGCTGACCAGGATGGGAGGGAGGAAGGCCTTGGGAGAGCGAACAAGTGGAGTGAGATGACCCGGGGCAGAAGAGATTCAGAACCAAAAGGGCCGATCTTCCAGAGGATCCTCACCTGTATACTGGGCATGACGTGTATGTGATGGAATAGATTATTGGCCACTCTGGGTCTCAATCCCAAACCTAAAATCAAATCCTGGGCTAGTAACTGGGGCTGTGCTCCCTTCCAGCTTCTCCTGTTTGCAGCCAGCCAGAGAGGCTGAAAGACCTTGGCAGCCGCGTATACATCACTTTTTATCAGCTTTCTTCTGAGCACAAATCCAAAACACAGCCTCTTGATAGGTATTATGAAGAAAGTTAACTCTGTCTCAGCTTAACCCAGGACAATAATGTAAATGCTTTCTTTAAAATTAAAAAAAAATATAAAAATACCATCATTTTATCAGGTTGAATTTAATCAATTAGAAGAGAAGAAGGAGAAATGTGTTAATAGAAGAAGAAATATCTTAAATACCAAATGTAGTTTCAAAGTCAATTTGGAAGTAAAATCTTTATGTATTTTTCTTGTATTTTTTGTAGGTCATGTCTGAAAAGCTTTCTGAATGGCAGCTTTTCTTTGATACCTTGTGCTTTGTATCTTGCTCAATTCCATTGTGTCTTTAAAGATGAAGGCCAGAAGAAAAACATAATGGAGATGTGTGAGGAACATGTCAGCACATTTTCCATTGTCTGCTTTATTTTTTGGGGGAGTTTCCTGTAGTGTGGCCGGATTTAGAAGAAAGTGTGAGGCAGCATCTACAGAAAAAACGAGGGAAACAAAAATTTCTGATGTTCAAGTGTTACACTTCCTTGAAAGCGTAACCTGTCATTTTTATTTTAAAGTTTATTTATTTTTCTTTAATTTCTAATTTGCAATTCCTAGCAAATGTTGCTTTGTTGTAAGTGTTGCTTTGTTGACCTTTTTCATCTCCATGTAGGCTCTTGCTTCAGTTACTGACTCGTATGTCATACAGCTGAGAGTCTGAGCAATTAGATGAATGGGTTTCATTACTTTATGATTAATAAAATGTTGAATTTTCTAAGTCCTGAATAAATTAAGTCAACTATGAAGCAACATTTATGGAGAGAAAGGACACCGAAATCATTTATCCGATGCTCACACAGGCACACGTGTTTGTTCATGAATACACACACACATGCGCACACCCATGCATTAGTTAGTTTAAAATAATATTTTAAGAATTTAATAAGAATTTAAAATAATATTTTTTAATAAACAGCTTTTCTGGTCCTAGCAGTGTTGGCTCTGTAATTTTTCCTTCTCTGAAAGACAGAACATTCTGAGATTACAGGTGATACCAGTTAATCTACTTCTGTACTATCTTTCTGCTAAAATGTGATACTGCAAATGTCTCCTTGAGATGTATTTTAGGGACCAAGCTTGAGTATTTGTAATTTATTCAGAAGATTTGGCTTCAAATCAAAATGAAGACACTTTCCATTGAGTTTATTTTTATTTTAAAAAGACAGTATGAATACATTTTAAATTAGTTTCCCCAATTCCATACTTAAGTAAATTATCCCAACTATCTAACTGCTGGAGGCAGACCTATCTTTTGGACAACCTGTGATATTTGCTGCCTTGGAACTTAATTTTTGGAAATAGAGGAACAGATTTACTTTTCCACATTCCCACCTGAAATAATAGGTTACTGAAAATAAATGTTGTTATTGATGTTCATTATGCATGTTGCAGTGCTGGATTTAGTACTGTTTTACCAGGTAGTTTTTGTTCACCCTCCATATCTGCTTTTGTATAATGGTGTCACTAATTATCAGCTCTTTCAGATGGAGTTAGTAAATTTAACATTTCTGGAAATAAATTAATCATTACTTTGGAAAATATCATAGGTGAGAATATGTTCATTGGTGGGAGAAGGACATAAAAAGAAAAAAAGTGTCTTTTCCTTTTCTCTGCACAAAAATGTGACCAAAACATAAAAATATAAAATAAATGTTTCCATTAAAAATAGATTTTTCTCTGTAAATAGCAAAATATAGCAATAATTCCTCTGTGATATATCTGCTCACTATATGTCCCTTATTTCTCCCCCTCTACTCGGCTCTTGTGAGGCCCCATCTGGAGTACTGTGTCCAGGCCTGGGGCCCCCAGCATAGGAAGGACGTGGAGCTCTTGGAAAGGGTTCAGAGGAGGGCCACTAAGATGATCAGAGGGCTGGAGCACCTCTCCTATGAGGAAAGGTTGAGGGAACTGGGCTTGTTTAGCTTGGAGAAGAGAAGGCTCCGGGGAGACCTCATTGCAGCCTTCCAGTACTTGAAGGGAGCCTATAAACAGGAGGGGGAACAACTGTTTACGAGGATAGTAATAGGACAAGGGGGAATGGTTTTAAATTAAGACAGGGGAGGTTTAGGTTAGAGATTAGGAGAAAGTTTTTCACCCAAAGGGTGGTGGCACACTGGAACAGGTCGCCCAGGGAGGTGGTGGATGCCCCATCCCTCGAGGCATTCAAGGCCAGGCTGGATGTGGCTCTGAGCAGCCTGGTCTAGTGGTTGGCGGCCCTGCATATGGCGGGGGGGTTGGAACTAGATGATCACTATGGTCCTTTTCAACCCAGGCCATTCTATGATTCTATGATTTCAGTCTGACTTTCATAATCTCCTTGCTGTTTTGAGTCGACCTTAATATTTTCTGGTGTTCATCCATTTATTCTTTGTTTTCCAAATGCTTGTCTTTATCTTTTATATCTAAAACACCACTCTGCTTTTTGTGACCATTTTCTCCCACTTAATTGCTCTCTTCTGGGTTGTTTGTTTGGGTTTTTTTAATTATTCTCTGTGACTGCTCTTCCTTTTAAGTATCTGACTTTCACACATTTGAATTGAATGGAATATTTAAGAATTTTTTTTTCCTAGTGCTTTTTGTTCCAACAGCGGAATCTTCTCATTCTCCCCTTTTTGCCTATATGCCTTTCCCTCACTCTGCTGAGCTCAGGGCACTGTGTTGCACAGACAGCTAACCACTGACTTGCAGGGAGACAAGGTCCTGAATAGTTTTGAGATGAACAAAAATAAACATTTTGTCCTTTTTGCTAGCTTGATTTTCCTCCTCTGCTTCACTCTTCAGCAGTTTGCATTCACAGGATGAATATCCTCCCAGTAGCTGCATTGTGTCCAGCTTTCTCATCCTTCTGTCCCTCAGTGGCATTTGCACAAATAACACACCTTTTCCCCTTTGCATCAATTTCATATCTCTTCTAGTCTTGCTCATGCTTTAAATTTGGAAACACACACTTTCTGAAGGGTTGCAAAGTTTTAGCATAATATATATTTTTTTTTTCACAGAACAGTAGAGAAATGTAATTCTTCCTTTTCCTGAGACTCACATAGTATGTGGCTTTAGTACTAACTCCTATGGCCCAACTGTTGTTCAGAGTATAATGAAGAGCAGTGCAAACAGGTTTTTCCAAAGAGATAAGAAAGTGTCTTCTACACCCAAGTTCTTCTTAAAAGGCAGTAAGAAATAGCCCTTCTTTTTCATCATCCATGGACCTGAAAACCATATTGTTGTCTATGTTACAGGATTAGCTGATAATACTAGTATTTAGTGGAATAAGATATGATTGATTGTACCACTTCAATGAGCTGACATATTACACAATAGTTTTAAACAGAAAGTCAGTGCTATTTCAAAATAACATTAATAACAACATCAGGACATGCACTGTATATCAGAGACTAGCAGTTCATTCACTTAATAGTTACAGAAATACAGTAACAGCCATTAGCAGCATTGCTGATTGTGTGGATTGTAGCTTAGAGACTCTTGCTATTTCCAATTCAAATAATTTGGAAAGCTGCAGGAAAATTTATTGCTATTCGGTGAGTATGACTGTTCACATGTTGGTGTCACTGCCCTCTGTTTTCTTTATTACATTTGGGAAATGATTTATTTTTTTAGTTTATTTCACAACACAGAAGAGAGACGTTAGTCATGTGTCTAGAAAAAGACAGTCCACCTTGAACATACCCAAGAATAAAGATTTGCTGTTGGTTTTTAAAGGTATAGATTGAATGAAATTAATTACTTTTGCCAACACAGACTGGGTTTCTCCTTAGTCACAAAGTTACAAAAGTTATTGTTTAACCTCACTCCATCCGGTTCTTGAAAGCTACATAGAAAGAGAACCTGTTTGGATATGTATGCACAAAGGGACGTTAGTTAATGGTGAGTATCCTGACCTCTACCACAGCATGAACACTACGTATTACAAACCATTACAAGTATGCCTCAGCATGTAATACTGGCATAGGTATTAACTTCTCACTTTCTTGCTGTGGGACAGACAATCTCTCAAGGGATAAAAGTATTTTATGTGATTTAACTTCTGATAACCATGTGAAAGGGCAAAAGGAGAAGCACTTGTTGATTCTAATCTTAATTGTCTTTTTCTCGTTCATTTTATAATTGTAAGATTTTTATATTATTATTATTATTTGATTGGTTAGCAATTTTTTTTTGTAGAAGAGCAATTGGAAGAGGTATACTCAAAGCTAATGTATTTTGTGGTAGAGATGCTACTTGATGTAATGAGATTTTGACAAATGAGTATGAAGATTGTGTGTATTTGTATTGTATTGTGCTCTCTATTTAATCAAAAACTTACTCAGCTGGCAAAAACTCCCTGAAGTGAATGTGTGTTTGGTTTGAATTGTATTAAGTAGGCTCGGATAAGTTACTTCTGTTAGTAGTTGCTTATTATTTCGAATAATAGAGGATTCAAAATCTGTCTTTTGAAAATACGATTTTCTTCATTTTTAAAAGTTCATTTTGTATTTAAAACCTTTACCTCCAGCTTCAGGTTGGGTTGATCATATTGGGATGAAAGCCTTTCATTCCACACTTTCGACTGGTTAAATGGAGCTAGTAAAAAGCACAGATGCAAATCAAAGCAATACTTGGTACTGCAGAAAACCTAATTAAGCAGTTATATAAGAGAAAAATTTTGTTCAACATTCAGGCAAAGACTTGACAGCCTAGTAACATAATGACTGAGATGTCAGTTTCTCCATAGAGGCATGTTTGCTTATAGTGATAATTAACCTTCCAAATTTTGGAGTTTCGTGCATGCGATGTAACGTGCTAAAAAATTATTTTTGTTGGGTTTTAGTTGAAGAAACAGCTAAAATACTCCAGCTAGTGTTTGCATGTACTGTCATTGTCATGGAAATTAATTAATAATTCTGTCAGTATTGAGTTTGTATGCATTGTTGAACCATTAAGTGCATACTTTTCAAATGTCCTGTTTGGGCTATTCATCACTTTCATAAGTGCAGCAGACCCTTGACTAATGTGTATTTTTCTCATTAAAACATTGGTCTGGCTAAATTTCAACTCAGTAAACAAAACACAAGGTGGCTTAAGTCTTATCTAAATGAGACAGGAAAAACTGACTTCTAGTAAGTGTGATTAAGCATTCAGACTCCTGATCTCTTCAAGAACCTTATGAAGTTAAAAAAAAAGTCAGAGATGTCATAGTTTTAAACCTGTGAACTGCCCTCACAGTCCAACACAGCTTATGCAAAATTGCTATAGTAGCCCAGCACGGTTTATTCCCACCTGCAATAAGTACAAATAAATTAAATTACATTAACTTAACATGACTGATGTGATTTTTTATGTATCTGTTCATCTGTTTCTGTCAACCCATTCTGGGGTAGAGATCTCAAAGATAACACATATCAATTTCACACCAACTATCAGAGCACGCACAGCAAAAGCCGTAACACAAATATTCCCAAGCACTCAGTTCTACCTGACACTGAAGAATTTGCACCACTCACTACATGTTTTGCATTTTTCTTTCTATGTGGAACTTCTGATTTGTAATAATAGCTGAGTCTATAAAATCAGTTGCAGGGAAAAAATCCAGAAAACACCACTGACAAGTGTTTCTCTGATGTACAATCAAGACAGGGAATGCAAAGTCCAACGGGAAATGAGATCCTTGCAGGGAATTTCAATTCCAGATCAGCCTGAGCAGTATCCTCATGTGGGGCAGCACAGACAATCACAACTTATGTCAGGTTGTCCTAAGTGAAATATTTATATATTTATCAAAACACTGAAATTCTACAGCACTTTTTCAAAGCAAAACTAAAGTATTTTTCTAATTTTCCTACTGGAAAAAATGCCTGGAAAATGCTAAAAACAGGGGTAACATGGAATCTAGTGACCAGCTGTGTTTGCCAGGCAACCTGAGGGATGTTCAGCCTCCCTGACTGTTTCCCAATTGCTGTGAGTTCAGCATTCAGTTTCTTTGGCAAGGCTGCAACCCCATACTGCAGTGGCTACCTATGCTTAACAGAATAATGTGGTTAGGTGACAAGGCCCCATTGTGAGCAATCACTATGTGATGGATTCTACAGATCTGTAGAAAATAAGTTAGTGGAAAACATGAACAAATTAGGGGTTTATGTTGCATCCATCATAGTAGTTAGATAATATCCTAATCACAACAGAAAGTATAACCACTATACAGGATACGAAAGTCCGGGGTAATTTGCTTTCTTCCACTGAAGGAATTACAATCATAGAATCAGAGAAAAATTTATGTTAGAAGGGACAGCTAGACATCACGGAGTCCAACTCCCTACTGAAATTGAGACTGACTCAAAGTTTTGGGTCATTTGGGGTCATTTCAAAGTTAAAATTACTGTAGCTTGATAAAAGAGTTAGCAGCAACAGTGAGGCTGGTAGAAATGTAAACATTTCTGGTTTTAAAAAAAAACAGAAGGAAATAACGGTAGGGACAGCAGGTATAAAAACAGTCTGCTCAGACAGTGATGCTGAAAGAACAGCTGTCAGACTGGTGTCTACTTCACTACTAAGCTCTTTCTCAGATCTTCTCAACAACACAGCTACTTGTGGCTGTTTTTGCTTCTCTTTTCTTTCACAGATTAAGACTTTATTGTTGCTTGAATGCAGGTTTTTTATATAATAACAGTAAAATACGTCATCAAGACTGATGTCTCTAATGTAACTTGTTTTCCTCAATTTTTTGTTGCAGAAGATTGGTGGTGAAACCCAATAGTCAACATTTGGAATAAAATCTGGCTTCTATTCAGAATATAGGCTGCTTAATACAATTCAGTTAGTGTATCTTTTGAGCCGAGGTTAGTATCCAGGAGTTAAATTTCTCACCAGCCTCTCCTCTACTCTATTGAGCCCTGAGTCTATGTGTGACTTCCCAAAGTCTAAGACACGAGTACCAGTATAGAGTTGTCTATTTATGATGACTCCTTCCCAGTTTCTTGTGCACCTGCCCCCCAGCAAAGTGTGGCCAGCTGAAAAGTTGTTGACTGACCTGGCAACATCTCAAAACATCAGTATGTTATCAACATTCTTCTCAGCACAAATCCAAAACACAGCCACATACTATCTACTAAGAAGAAAATTAACTCTATCCCAGTCAAAACCAGGACACAGGAATAACTTAGATTCAAGAATGAAGCCACTGTAGAATAGTAAATTGCATGAGGAGGACTGAAACAGTAATTTTACTTCACTGAGTCAGCATAGCTAAGGATAATCTTTACGAAAAAAGTAGCATAAAGCAGTATCATTCCTATTGTTACTGGAAGCTTTAGACTGGAGTGTGATGGAGGCCATATATTTTTAATAACAACCCTATTTTTAAATAGTGTAAAAGAGGTGGAGGTACTTATAACTATTTCCAGACAAAGAATATGAAAGTCTACCCTGTAAGGCAGCTCTTTGGTTTTCCTGTGAAATAGCTCCATAGATGGGAATGTTACAACGTAGCTCGATAGGATTAGGTTCTGTGAATTTGTGTGATTTTTTTTTCTTCAGTGCATTTGGTTTATACTTCAGGAAAACAGAATATAAATTAAAGATACTCAATGTGTGTTACTCTTAAGATTGGCATGACATGAATAACTATTGTCAAGATATCACTTTAGAATGTCAGAAGCACTCTTTGGCTCGGACAAAATGTGCTTTAAGATGTTTTCAATAGGCAGCTTTGTGCCATCTTAAGATGTATGACTTGCAGTTCTCCTCCTGCTATTCTGAAGTCTGAATAGTAACTTGAAATTCCATCTAAGTTATCAAAGTCAGAAGAAAACCATTAAATTCTGTTCTTCACTCTCCTTACTAACTTCAGTTAGTTAACATAGATTTTAACACATCATTTCACTCTGAGAAATAGTTGTGTCAAAAAACATTTGTTGCTTATCAGATTTTTTTATCCACATTTCAATTCACACTGCTTTCCTTAAGCGACAAGAAAAAGTTTTTACTCCTCTGAAGGGGTGCCCTCACCCTGACAAAGTTATCTAGCTTTTATTTTGGTCTTAGTTATCATCAGAAAAGCTGGTAGTATCTAACTGTGGAACCAGAAAAGGACACCTATCTCCTCTGTGACATTTCCCATCTTGCTTTCAACTCATTGTCCAAACATCAAGTGTTCATGAATAAAGGGAGAGGGAATAGGAGCAGTGCCTAGGAACCTGGAGACCCTGTCATCAGCCCTGGAGAGCTGGGGGCCGGAAGCGGTATTCATTGTGCATGTAGGGGCTGCCCCATGCACACACGAACCCAATTGCTAACTGCTGCTTGTGTGTATCTGTATGTATGTAGGTGTCTTGTTATTTTTGCCAAAACATTGTCAATATTTACCATGTATGATCAATTAACTTCAGTCTTAAAACAGTATGACTGGAGGAATGACTTTATAGCACTGCAATTACAATAATAAAAATATTTAAAATAATAATTTTTAGTAAGCCTCTGAACTATAGTATAATAGGTGTGACACACTGTGATGTTTTTAACAGTGCCAGGGTATGACTCTTCAGGTATATGATTGTTTCTCAAATTCTGGGTCATTTCCTCTTAAGACACTAAAAAACTTGTTCTCTGAACAGTCCTAATGAGGGTTGCTTCTTTATGGATTTGCTTTCTTTGTCCTTTAATACTTCAGTAAGTCCTGCTGCTGTCCTCCACCTTTTCTCTTGTAGGGACTTATAGGACATCTTGTGACTAGTGAGCTACCTATGTGTTGGTTGTCCAGTCAATGCATTTGTGATATAGAGCAAGTTACGTGGCCAGCTGGCTGCTTCTTAAAGTCTGCATAGTGGCTGTGCTTTGTCTAAGTGTCTTCTGGGACACTACTTTGAGACTCTCTCTTCTGCCTTTTTGTTGATCTTTCATAAAACTTGTGGGAACTTATCACTGAGAATTCTTTCAAATTTGGATGAAACCAGTCAACAAACTTAGAGGTTTTGATAGAAATTACAGACCATGTGATCCCACAAGACATGTTCTCACAAGAAACTAAACCATTATTTTATTAATTCACCTCCTGTGTTACGCATAATTCACTTTACTGTTGTACTGCTTCAACCACCTAAAATATGTGTCAGGGATATTCTAAAACCATAGTTGTTGCTTACAGACAGAAAGGACAAGTTTAGTCAAGTTTCCTTAGTTTGTACTTTTATATTTCTAGCTGTGATGTTCATCCTTTTGTTTGGAGGTTTCTTAAACTATATTCTGAAACAAACGTAGTCACAATTGGTTCATATTCACCCGAAATGCTATTGGAAAGTTCTTTTGTGTTGCCAGATTCTTTGACAGAGACACACCTCTTCGCCTGTCCTTTTGTTAGTTGGTTCCTCTGTTTCATGAAATGTAAACTGTATCTTTTCTTTTAAAAAGCCTTTTCAGTCCTCTGTACCCTGGCAGTCTTCTCAGTCACCTGAAGTTCTAGGTCTGATTCATCATGACATCAACATCTATTTAAATTTAAAGAGGTGTTTACATCTTTATATTCCATTCTGGTTGGGAGGAGCTCCCTTCAAGCCTTCACAAAGCTGCACTGCTACCAAAACCTGAATAATTTTTTTCTTCTTCACAGTAGTTATGTGAAATTTGACAGCAGGGTGCTAATACAAGGGCAGTCTAGCTGACAAACTTTACTTTCCCTGTTTCCTTGTGTTCTCCCATCTATTTTGTGTCTGTATGTTATATCTGTCTTTCACTTAGTGTGTAAGATACTTGTGTCAGCGAACATCTTTTCTCTTTCTGTGTAATATCTGTCCTGGTGATCTGAGTCTCTGCCAAGAAAACTTGGGTATTGCAGCAAGGTTAATATTTCTGTAAATAAGTGGTTATTGGGAAGCTTAAAACGCATATAATTCTACAGTGTGCAACAGCAAAGCTTTATTAATAAAAGTGCATCAGGTTTAATAGAAGTTCATCAGGTTTAATTAAAATTTTCTAGAAATTTCCAGTTCTCACATTATATTTTCTGGTATTCATTCATTTTGGCCTCTGCTCTGCTGCTTTCACTAGGATGTATCTTCAAATGGAGCCATTATTGTGGCATCAGAAATGTTGCCTCCACTATAGGAGTGGCAAAACTGGCCTCAGACTCCACAAGTACCACAAAATAACACCTATAAAAAGGTATTTTAAACAAAAATGTTGCTTTGTTGTGTTTTTCTTTTAATGATTGCAATCAGCACTTTGCTCCAGTCCCTTGACTGCAGCTAGGCGTTATATAGGATGGTTCTTTAAAACTGCTCCCTTTGCAGCCACCAACCATCACACCAACAGAGCTGGGGAACACAAGAAGCAACATGAGGAAACCCACACCCAGATTTCCTTTGTCATGGCCTCAAGCTGACCTGCTCTGCAAACCTCCCAACAACTGTTATCAGCACAGTATAAAAGAGCTACACCAAACTCAAGGGTCTGGGCAACTGCTCACTTGCAGATTTTTTATTAGAAACTAATAAGGCTTGCAAGTAAGCAGATTCTTTATATGAAACAGGTGACTCCTTTAATTTCTTCCTTCTCAGTATTTTGAGTGTCTAAGAAGGAGAGTTTTGGTGATAAGATATATTTGAAATGTAGATTAGTTTACAAGACACAGTTGCAAGAAATGAGGTTTGATTGCTTGCTTATCTAAGTTTTTCATCTTTTAAAACTCTGAAGCATACTGTGTGCTATAGTCACAAAATTAATCTGCGGACTGCTAACATACCCCCAGCTGCACAAGTTCCCCATGAAGACCCAGAACAGAAAGAGGTTTGACTGCTATAATAAATTGCAAAAGCAAAGCTAGAAAGAAATTGCTCATATCCCTAGACACAAAAATATCTTAGTCTTTAATATATACTTTGCAGAATTGTATTTCATATTATACTCTAAAAACTATTGTAAGCTAGCAATAGTATAAAGAGAATAGTTAAGTTTTCTGAAATTGCTGAAAGACTGCACTGCTGTTAAAAACAGCAGTAGCAGGTTTTGGCAGGAAAAATCAAGGTTTTGCAAGTATTTATTTAATGTGAGCAGCAATCTTAGACAGGGATGAATGAGAGTACTGTTATTGATATAATTCACTAGACCCAGCAATTCATTCTTTACAGACATTTAGATGCTCTGTGAGCTTTATTTAATGTTTTCTGTTACAGGACTGTGACCTCATCACAGAGATACAAAGAGCCACAGCTTTCCAAAGCTTTTAATTCCACAGACCTTTAGTTTAGCAGCTGTAAATAAAAAAGTAGCAAAAGACCTTGTACAGCCCTTTAAGAAGCTGAAGTGAAAGCTGAAGTGCACAGAGGTGTACATTAAGATTTTTCAAGGTTCTTGCCCAATTAGGTCTCCTTTCTGGTGATGATGAAGTACCTGGGAATGTAGCCTGATTAGTGCAGAAGATCCAACTCCTACTGACAAGATGAATGAAAACAAACCATCACTGTCTGTCTAACAGTAAGAAAAAAACAATAATGAAACCTATTATCAGGCAAACTTCTTTTGAGGTTGCATCTTTTTTTTAATTTTGTGAGAAACTTTTTATTCTATCACCATTAGTTCATTTCTACTCACATTAAGCCTTTGGACTCACATCAGGTTTTCCAGGATTTATGCAAATTGGGTAATTTTTTTTTTATTCCAAATAATGTACAGCTATTATTTTACTTAAATTTACTAATCCATTATTGCAAAAAAAATATTTTTACCTATTACTTTTTAGTTGAGTGATAGGCTCAAGATCCAAACATGCAGAAACTCTACAAACTTTAAAAATCAAACAGGGTTTCAGCATCAGAACTTGACAATTATCCTTGTTATAATCCTGAAATTTTAGTGGAATGTTCCCAAAAGCATAGTTCAGAGTTTTCACATTTTAACTATAAATTCTGCTGTTATGAGGGGAAAAAATCCCTAACTTTTCTTAATATTAACATTTCAATCACAATACCAGCAGACTCACACTGTGTTTACAATACTGCCTTGAACTTCCTGTAGCAAAACAAAACCACCTCTTGATCTACAGATTTTTGTATTTATAAGTGTTAAAACTACATTCACTTTCCTATTTGTCAATGTTCACAAATCTCTTTTGCAGACTAAGTCTACATTGGAAAACCTGGCTCTGAATTTCTCTCTCCAAAACATAATTTCATACACAGTAAGAATTAAGTCTACAGCCAAGGTGAGCAGTAGGCACAGAAAAGACATGCTGATTTTATAATGCAGTTTTATGAAAGCACCAGATCACAAAGAGTGAAAGAAGCAAAAAGAGTGCTAGAAATTACTCAAAAAGGAATATGGAAGGGAAAGCATTATTATACCACTGCATAAATTTGTCATTCAACTACATTTTGAATGCTTCCATTTCTGCTATATTATTTTTTAGATGTGAGAACAAGAATTGAGGAAAGTGCAGAGAAGAGTATCAGGGACGATCAAAGCTAGAGAATAATCTCTGTATGAGGAATAACTAAATAGACTTGGACTCTTCAGCCTGGGAAAGGGATAAGCAAGGAGGGACAACATAAAAGTCTATCAAATCACGAGCAGAATGAAAAGAGAATAAGGAATGATTATTTCCTCTCTTTTCCAGTAGAAGGGCTAGGGGGTATGAAAAGAAATAAGTAAGCTGAAAAAAGTAAAAGGAAATACTGCTTCACACATCTCCTCAGGATGCTCTATATGCTCAGACTTTATGCAGGCTCAAAAAGAATCTGGACAAATTAAGAAAAGTTTTAAGGACTAGTCAAAAGTAAGAATTTAACTCAGAAAACCCTTAATCATAGTTGCTAGCTGTGGAGATACACACAGGACATCTGCTGTATTGCCTGCATTCTGAGATGACATTCTTGTCAAGGCTAAACTTTGGTCTCCCTCAGTAGGGTTACTTAAGCATATATTTACACTTTGTGTGTGTGTATGTACATGCAAAAGACGGACTTTAAGTGCACAAATGCAAGAACAACACCAGGTTCCAGTATAATTTGGGTACTGACCTGTTGGAGAGCAGTGTAGGGGAGAGGGACCTGGGGGTCCTGGTGGACAGCAGGATGACCATGAGCCAGCACTGTGCCCTTGTGGCCAAGAAGGCCAATGGCATCCTGGGGTGTATCAGAAGGGGGGTGGTCAGTAGGTCAAGAGAGGTTCTCCTCCCCCTCTACTCTGCCCTGGTGAGACCGCATCTGGAATATTGTGTCCAGTTCTGGGCCCCTAAGTTTAGGAAGGACAGGGAACTGCTGGAGAGAGTCCAGCGCAGAGCCACAAAGATGATGAAGGGAATGGAGCATCTCCCTTATGAGGAAAGGCTGAGGGAGCTGGGTCTCTTTAGTCTGGAAAAGAGGAGACTGAGGGGTGACCTAATCAATGTTTATAAATATGTGAAGGGTGAGTGTCAGGAGGATGGAGCCAGGCTCTTCTCTGTGACATCCAGTGATAGGACAAGGG
>WKFP01014818.1:751461-764009 GCA_011057875.1 Pterocles orientalis
GGAACAGGCTGCCCAGAGAGGTTGTGGAGTCTCCTTCTCTGGAGACATTCAAAGCCCGCCTGGATGCGTTCCTGTGCGATCTGATCTAGGTGTTCCTGCTCCGGCAGGGGGATTGGACTAGATGATCTTTCGAGGTCCCTTCCAATCCCTAACATTCTGTGATTCTGTGATTCTGTGAAATGCATTTTGCCACTTTTTTAAACATACCATGGAATGTTCCCTTGCTTAGTAAATTTAAAAAAAATATGCATATCTAGGAGTAGTGCTTTCATTTGACTTAGATCTCATAGACTCACAGACCGGGCTGGATGAGGCTTTGAGCAACCTGGTCTAGTGAAGGGTGTCCCTGCCCATGGCAGGGGGGTTGGAAATTTATGATCTTTAAGGTCCTTTCCAGCCCAAACCGTTCTATGATTCTATGATTCTATGACTCTGAAATAGTGAAATTCTCTGTCCCTGAAAAAATAAAATAGATAATATGACATAGTAATAGAAAAACTTCTAACAGATTTTAACAACTTATCTGTCAAATTGTCTATCTGTGAAGCAGTTAAAGATCCCTATGTGATTGTGGACTTTTACTTGCCATCTTTGTCTAAAAACACCCCCCCTCTCACACACACACACATGTCCTTCCCCAAGGTCACTGCAAGACATTCAGCATTTCCCAATGAAGCCAGACATAACCCTCAACAACTGTACTTTCATTTAAAATACACTCACTCTATGAGTATTCTTTGTATTTTCCCTTTAATTTTGGGACAGATGGTAACAGTGGGAGACTGTAACATGAACCTGTTCTCACAAATAAGGAACTTTTGAAGACATCGCCCCTCAGTGAACTGCTATAATATCAAAGGCTACTGACGAGCTTTTATTACAGAGGCAAGGATAGGTTTGCTGATATTGAATGGGGTGAGAACAGAAATGTCTTCTTTTTTCCAGGTCTGAACATAAAGATGGTACTGGTTATCACCAGTCTCTGCATAGAACATCAGAGCAGTGCAAGGTTTATTGTATGTGACACAGTACCCCACGAGTATTGACAACATTTCATATAACTTCTTACCTTTTAAGCTGGTTTTTACCCATTGAAAGCTTCAATATGTAAAATAGGTAGGACAAAACATGTAATTTCTGAATATAAATTAAATTCAACTTTTTTTAATCTTTCTTCTATTCTAGCCATTCTGACTTGCACAGTTACACTAGCAAAAGAAGCTAACATTTGAAACTGGGGAAATCAGCAATTATTTTCAGTAGGTGCAATAGTTACCACTTCAGACAAATACCATAATTAAAGCTATGTTCCAGCACCCTTAAACAGTGAAAAAAAATATATTTATACAGTCAGTGATACATAATGGGGAAACTAAAACCATGGCAGTTATCAGAAAGAAAGACTTCCCAGTGATCAAATACAATAGACTTAGTAAGTTTCATTTTGTCTTGAGTCAAGGACACCTTATCGAGTAGAACTGAAAATGAGACCTTAGCTCTGTGAGACATCTGATATTTTGATGTTTTATCTTCTTTCACAAGGAAAATATAAGTTGCAAAAATTTCCAGAAAACAAACATTTTAAAGAAGGGTCGATTCAGCAGTGAAGACATTTTTCATTTTGAATGGGCTCAGACTTATTTTGCATCCACCTAAGCCAGTATTGTGGCTTAAAGGAAAAGCAACACAGCTGTCTCGCATTTTAAATATTGGACTTCTCAGCTGCCAGGGAAATGTACTTTAGGTGGGAGTATTCCTCTGTGGATAAACATGTCGTGATATATCGTGAGAAATACAGTCTAGCCAAGCTGAAACAGTGTGAAGTACCCATAGAGAAGTACTTTAAAGAGACTGTAAAGCTGCTTAAGGAAAAAGTAAAAGGTGTTCAAAACATGCAGACAGAAATCTGCTGAGGTGGATAGACTTAATTGGAGAAAACAAGTTTCACAACTGAAAGTGATTTGACAATACACGTTCCCACAGAATTCTTGATTTGAAAAACCTGGGTTTTGTTTTAAAAATGCCTTTCATAAATATAAGGAGCTTAATCAAGGTAACATTTTAAACATCCTGAGTACGATGCAGGACCAGTTACAGACCAATTTTCTAGCCTTTACTTATGTTCAATAACTCCTAAATTGCATGCAGTGCTGTTGATCTCACTTGTTTTATGATATACATTTACACTTCCCACATGAATGAGCACTGAAGAATTTGGTCCCAATTTATTTTGCAATACAGTTAACACTGAACACAATACTTAGATACATAAGACATCCTGTGAGATGATACAAACATTAGCTAAATATTTTACTTAGCTTTGAATGTTTTCAGCTGTATCTACTGGCAGAAAACACCCCTTGGAGCGTAGCCAATTTTTTTTTCTGTGTGTGTTGTCTCTGTTTCTTTATTCTTAGGGATGGTGTTTATAGAAAAGTAACCTACAGTTACTACTAAAATTTCCTCTTTCCTAAATTTCAGGTGCTTTGGAAGCTTCCCATTTCTTTTATTTTCAATATTTCAAAAGAGTTTTGAGGGAGCTGGGTAACAAATAAAGTAAAAGGAAAGCAGCATTTGTCTGTTCCTTTTGGTGTTGCAGATGTATGCATTATCAGTGTCTTATTAGCATTTTTATTGATTCCTGTGTTTAAAATAGATTATCTTTTCCATGAGCTGACGGAATAGTTTCCAAAGTTCTTTCAAACTTTGTACTTTTGGCTGAGTTAAAGAATGAGCAAAGCTTAGAATGTCCAGGAAAATATCTGTTTTAAAACACAATAAACTCATCTACACAATGAGACAAGATCTTTTTGAAACTACAATGTTGGAAGTCCTATTTGTGGTGGATTTTTATGCATGTGTAGCTCACAGTGTTATTTAATCTTGTCAAAACCCTGACTGGATTTTGATTCAAGTTCCTAGAGAGGTAAGAGATTATCCTTATCAAAAAAAAAAAAGAAAAAAAAAAAGGCAGCTTTTGGAAGAGGAACTGATGGTCCAACGGTCTAACTAGCAAACCATCTTTTCTCCACATGGTTTTCTTACTCTCTTAAAGGCTCAGATTCACAGAGTCTCAGGCCCTGTTTGTAGGTAATAACACTGGGTTGATCACAAAACCTAGCTGTATCAGGGGTTTAACTCTTTGTTCATTGAATTCTATTGTTGTAGGAAATTGTCTTCTTTCCATTGAAATTATAGTGGAAACTGTACTTGAGCAACTGTATTTAGAGACTAGACATCATATTACAAAGTATTTCAATTTTAATGTGGGATGCATAAAATTTATTTCCTCTCTCAAGTTCCCACTCAAATCCAGAGACTTTCCCATATAGACTCCCCATAACTCTTTCTTCAGTTCAGCATTTCTTTTGCATTCTACTTGAGAAAGAGTGTTAGTATAAACATCAGTATAAGTTTCCCAGTTAATATGCATGAGTTTAATTATGACTCTGACTCATATTTAATTAAATAAATTTTTTGGCTTTAGAACATTGAAAATCTCTCTGGTGCTTAACTTACCAAATTTCTTTTCCACACCTATGTCTCTTAACAAAGCAAATAAACAGGAGGAAAGGGTAGGTGGTTTGTGATGTCTATAGTGTATTACTATTTCATGACATGTCTTCTCTTGGTCTCAGACTTTCAGTGTCTTTTCCCTATAGTTCTTAATTCTAGAAGCTACGTAAGAAATTCCTTTAGTGCTGGACCAACAGCAGTCTCAAGCTGTGACAGACACTTCACTCAATCTTTACTGGGTCACTTTGGCCAGACGGAATTAAAACTTTCCAGTTAGTGAGTAATTACATTGGAGAAGAAGGTGTGATGTCTGCATGCGGACAAAATGATTAATTTATTCCATATACTTTTGTAGTATCATAACAATCTAAAAATTGATTAATTGGTAAAGAAACCGTTATTGATGAAGTAATTTGCTTTCCTTAAACCAGGAAATAATTCAACAACAACAGTTCTGCATGATACTTAGAAGGAAATTTATTTTTCCCTTTTATGATTGCCTCACACACTACTAATTTGAATATTTTTGTGCATAATTATTTTAACTGAGTAGTAAATGCCTCAAAATATACCCTATTTTCTCTGACTTGTATTTTGTTGAATGACTTGACAAGTCACGGCTATTTTCCATATAACCTCAAACAAGAAAAACAAAATTCCCACATCAACACAACATTTATTCTGAAAGAATGGCTGCATTCTTCCTAGCTATTTTTAAGTTCTGGGGTGTGCAAAAGTTGACTATCAAGATTAAGACTTGTAACTTCAACTGTAATAGAAGTTTAAGAAAAAATGAAATTTGGTTACAAATTGTGGGTTCAGTAGAAAGCGTGTATGATTCTGAAAGTATTAAGAGTAAGCCATATAATAAAGTGCTAGCAGCATTGAAAAAATGTTTTGCAATATGTTAGTTTGTTAAGGTGATGGCCATTTCCACCGAGTTTAAATAGCTGGCTTCTGCAATTAAAAAGTACATCTTGTGTTCTGTTTCCTACTGTTTCACGCCTCTGTGTGAACATGTACATGCATGAAATATCACTCAGCATGTCCACTTTGGCAAAGCTATTAGAAAGCAGAGCTGGACGGAATCAAGTTGGTGGATTTTTTATGCTCTCTTTTATTCCTAGTTCTTGTTCCCCTTATCCTAGCTTCAAGCTGCTCATTACCTTATTATCTTTTTTTTTGCATTAATGCCATGTTCAATAAAAATTTTAGGGAAGATTCAGATGATGTATTCTCATTTTGGAATAAAGAAGAAGGAATTATTTACCTTTTTAAGGCTGTTTCAGAATGCCATAAAAAGCAACTGACAAAGGTTAGTGTTTTCAATCAGGGTACCCTTAATAATTTGCATCCCTGAATTTTTCAAAGAGCTGGACAAGTATCTTGCAGGATTCTTAATTTTAATTTTTAAAAAGTCTCTCAGAAAACTGAGAATTCTAAAGGACTGAAGGAAAGCTAATACATCAATAACTTAAAAAGGTAAATGGGATGACCTGGATAATTACTGGCTTGTCAATGTGACATTGATCTTGGCAAAATAACGGAATGAGCTAGATAGGATTCAATTAATAAAGAATTACAATTAATTCCAGTGAACAATGACTACGGAAATTGTGCTTTTCAAGCAATCTTTACACTTCTTTTGTTGGTTTGTATTTAGTTGGTTGTTAAAGACAGCAGTACTGTTAGAATTTTCTGTAAAATAAAGTTTTTCCCTTGGCCTTACGTTATCTTACATTTTCATCAGCAATGCGGAATAAAATACTATCATTAATCCAGTTTCCAGAAGAAAAGGTGTAGGGGAGACTAAGTTAAGAATACCTTGTATACAATGATGTGGATTGTCTTTTTAAATTCCAAGTAGGCTGTGTTTCTGTGTGAGCAAGTGTAAAGTCACCTAAGCAGAAAATCTGTAGATTTTAACTTAAAGGATTTTGGCTTGAGGTATTCTGTAAAAAACTTGGGACTGTGGTAAATGGACTGCTAATTTTGTACTCCTGATGGGTGGCATAGAGGACTGACAATTTGAGAATGCACAAGCAGTGGGGTTTTGAATAACAGGTGTATTATCTATGTTGGTTTTGTTATCTGTTTCTGCATAAACTATGTATTTCTAGAATATTAGAGAAATCCTTGGTGTTCCAATTGAAGAAAAATGTGGAAAAAATATAAATGGCTTTTAAGAGACGAAAATAATTAAAGGATTGGGCAGTAAACCTTACAATGGAAGATCCCTTGAGCTGAAACTGAAAGTTAAAAGAAAATGGCTTGTTCATAAACTAGAAGAATCAATATGGGAAAGAGGAACTTTAGAATACAGGGTTTTCAATAAAGCAGGCAAGGAGAAAATAGCATTCACTGGCTAAAACTACAGTTAGGGAACATAAGCTCCAAATGGAAAGCACACTTTCAATAGTGGCTCTAAATGGAACTTTCTCATAGCAGTAGCGAATTTTCTACCAGTGGAAAATAGAAGTGGACATTGGCAGCTTTTTTAGAAGCTGCTTCTTTTTTAAAGAGGCATTAGTTCAGCACAGTCCTGTTATATAGGAGAGGAGTCCAGAAAAGATGGTCACAGTGATCCCATTTATCTCTATTATCTACATATCTATTAAGAGCATGCAACTTTAATGTCGCTGTACAATGTAAGAATGCCATCTCTACACATGCGCACTTCTCTTGTTTTAACTAAAGGAAAAAAAATGGCATTTACTCTGTTCCTGGGTATCAGAAGGTTGTAAGATTTGTGTGTCCTCCTTCGAAACTATTATTCTCCCTGTGTGCTTTCCCTTTCCTAGCCAAGAACATTCAATTTGCCTTAAATTAAACTGATAGTCTACATAATGCAGTGAGAACCACGTAACTTACAGGAATGTAGGTTTTCACCTGTATTACCATACAATCTTTTGTAAAATAACTTCCTTAATGCTCCTGTTCTGATTGTCCACTCACTGACTCAGTGCCTGAAATCAGCTCCTTAGTAGAAAACTTCTGTTAGCTTTTGCCAGTCTGTTTATGTGCAGGGTAAGTTATTGAGGAATCACTCACTATGAGACATTAATACAGCTAGCTATTTAGCCTTCTTCTTAGCCCTCAGTATTAGTGCTGAATGACTTTACCCCATTAACAATGTGATTCTTGAAGGGTTAGTGATCACCATTAACTCCTTTCAGCAATACCTGTAAGACGTTTCCAACTGGAAAGATGGGTTTAAAATTCCCCAGGTTTAGTATCGTTATAGGAGAGTGCTTGAGGGAGCTCCTTTTAGCCTGTGTCTGTCTTTCAGCAAAAGGGACAGGAAGGAAAAGTCTGATACTGAGCAAGGTCATCAGAGCACCTCTGCAAAGACTTGAGAACTTGAGGGATCTTGATTAGGGCCATGATGAGCTAGGCAGCACTGTGCTGGCAGGGTTCTACCATTAAGGCTCTGGAAGATGAAGATGTAAGCATGTGGAACTGGTAGGTGTAATTTCTTAGAGGACTGACTACAACAGAGAGTCTGTGGTGCCTTTTAGAGCAAATTCCATTACTCCCCACCCCTCCCTGCTGTGATTGCTGCCTTGAGTGACAGCAAGAGCTCTGTGGGGAGTATGTTGGAGTGCCTGGCCTTTACGGTTGCAATGCAACATGAAGAATACCCTTACAACCAGGCTGGAGAAGCTGTGCTGTGGAGAATCCTCACCTAGTGTGCCTTGAATTTGCAAGCAAATTTTTCCTAGAGCTAGTGGCATAACCACTCTCTCCTGCTACTCTCTCACTTGTCCTTCTACAACACAGGGAAGGCATTCCGTTTCTCTCTTGCTGTATGAAGTTACCAGTTTACCTACTGGCAGCCTGTAGACCATTGCTGTGGAGGCATGCGTTTTGTGCTGGCTGATGCCCATCCCTATGTTTGGTGATAGCTCTTGACAGTCATATCCTGGTTTAAGGCCATTCAGTAGGTGAGCTTTGCAAGCTCGCGCAACATTGTTCTCATCCAGTTGGCCAATGTGACCTTTAACTAAGCCAAAGACATGTCTTTTAATATTGGGGGGGATTGAGGTACTTCTCCCTCTGTTCAAAGTGGCCCAGGAGGCCCCTGAGCTTTCTTCATAAGGAGGTTCCTATGCAGCTTGTGGCCGTATCCACAGGAATGAAAAGAAAGGAAGAAATATCTCATTTCCCATGGAGTGGGAGGCAGAAGGCACCTGCACTTTTCAACACTGACTTTATGGGTTTCATAATCATTACTAGTATGAAGCAAGTGAGAAAGCCCTTAACCGGGCCTGCCTGGATACAACAATGTGGTCTCTGCCAGTGGGTTATTACTGTTTGCTGTGTTCATGTCAATTGAAGGGTGTTCTGTTCATTCCTGGTTTCTGAAGAATCAGGTTCTTGCATACCTGGTCTGCCTCTGACATCCATGCAAGACCTTTGAGGCCCTGGAGCAAGATAAATGGCATCCCTTCTGAGTGCAGCTATTGCCCCTCCTTCAGTGGACACCATGAGGCAATGTTTCCTGTGAGGGACTGGGACACAGCTCCCAGAGGGATCACCCCTGTGATCTGGGGCATACATGTTTCCTGAGGAGACCACAGCCATCCAAGATGCTGATCAGTCATGCAAGTTCTGTTATGCTGTCCTGTTGCAGTGCAAACAAGGCTTTGAGGAGTCACCCTTGTTATTCCCTGGCAGGTAACCTGAGGAAGGAACAGAAGAAAATCTCAATAGTGAGGTTGTCTTCAGATTTACACAGCCACAAAGTAGAACACCCATCACTCCAGAATGGTTCTTTGGGATTCCTTCACTCAACTGAATACACTGGAAGTTAAATTTCAGTCTGACAAGCTCTGTTAAGCCCATGTTGCTCGTGGGAGGGATGACAGAGGTAGTCAGGGAAAGCATTCCAGTGGCCACAGCAGGAGAGTGAGATAATGTGGATCTGGATCCACACAGAAAGCTGCCATTTTTTTGGTGAAGCTCAGCTGGAAAAAAGCTGGAGAACCTTGCCAAAACTGCAGCCTGAATTTGGTGTGGTTAAACTGCCTGATAGCCTAGTTAGTGCTTGAGAGATTTTTGGGTTAAAAAGCCAGTTTTGCCTGTGCCTGCTATGCAGTATGAATCATACTTAACTCAGGTTTCAAAAGATCCTTAATAAGTTCCTCCTACCAAAACAGTTGGCAATTCATGTTTTCATCTGTTTTAACTGAGGCAGAACAGTCATATGAATTGTTACAATTGCAAGTGAGCGTGAAAGCAGACCAGCAGCATTCAGAAGGCAAACAAATGCTTCATTCAGCAATCATGGTTTTTTACAGGTGTTCAATGCTTCTATTCAGTCCTGAAATGGCTCTCGGCTTTAGGAAGAGGTAATTTTGTTTTAAAGGTGGTAATTCCTTTTCTCATACACTTTTGGCTGTCCTTTCTGAAAACAGAGAGAGACAATCTGTCTTTCCTGAACTCCTAGGCCTTATTTGTATAAGTATAAAGGGATGGAGCTTGTCAATAATTTCTGTGTGGTATCGTATACCCTATTTGGTATAAAGGCTGAGGGTAGCCTTGGTTGCAGTGACCATGAGGTGGTGGAGTTCAGGATCTCATGTGGCCATAATGGAATACCAAGCAGAAAAGCAATGCTGGATTCAGTAGGGCCAACTTTGGCCTTTTCAAGCAATTGCTAGGGGAAATCCCGTGGGACAGGGTACTTGAAGGTAAAGGGGCCCAAGATAGTTGGTTAGAGTTCAAAGAGTGCTTCTTCCAAGCTCAAGATCGGTGCGTCGCAACGGGTAGGAAGTCAAGGAAGGGTGCCAGGAGACCTGCATGGTTAAACAGGGATCTGCTGGGCAAACTCAAGTGTAAAAGGAGGGTCTACAGATCATGGAAGGAGGGGCTGGCCACTTGGGAGGAATATAAGAATGCTGTCAGAGAGTGTAGGGAGGCGACTAGGCCTCCTTAGAATTAAACTTTGCTAGAGGGGTCAAGGACAGTAGAAAGGGCTTCTTCAAATACATTGCAGATAAAGCTAACACCAGAGGCAATGTAGGCCCACTGATGAATGAGGTGGGTGCTCTGGTGACAGAAGATCCAGAGAAGGCAGAGTTACTGAATGCCTTCTTTGTCTCTGTCTATACTGCCGGAGGCTTTCCTGAAGAGTCCCGTACCCCTGAAGCCCCAGAGGAAGTCAGGACAAAGGAGGAGCTTGCTCTGGTAGATGAAGACTGGGTTAAGGAGTGGTTAAGTAATCTGGACACCCATAACTCCATGGGTCCTGATGGGATGCACCCACGAGTGCTGAGGGAGATGGCGGAAGTCATTGCTAGACCACTCTCCATCATCTTTGGCAAGTCGTGGGAAACGGGGGAAGTGCCTGAGGACTGGAGGAAAGCGAATATCACTCCAGTCTTCAAAAAGGGCAAGAAGGAGGACCCAGTTAACTACAGACCGATCAGCCTCACTTCCATCCCTGGAAAGGTGAAGGAACAATTTATTCTCGATGCTGTCTCTAGGCATATCAGGGATAAGAAGGTCATTAGAGGCAGTCAACATGGCTTCACAAAAGGGAAGTCATGCTTGACCAACCTGATAGCCTTTTATGAGGATATTACCAGGTGGATAGATGATGGCAAAGCGGTGGATGTGGTCTCTTGATTTCAGTAAAGCATTTGACATCCTCTCCCACAGTATCCTTGCGGCTAAACTGAGGAAGTGCGATCTGGATGATCGGGTAGTGAGATGGATTGTGAACTGGCTGGAGAAAAGAAGCCAGAGAGTTGTGGTGAATGGGATGGAGTCTAGTTGGAGGCCTGTATCTAGTGGAGTCCTCCAGGGTTCAGTATTGGGACCTGTGCTATTCAATAAATTCATCAACGACTTGGATGAGTAGAGTGCACCCTCAGCAAGTTTGCTGATGATACGAAACGGCGAGGAGTCGCTGACACACCAGAAGGCTGTGCTTCCATCCAGCGAGACCTAGACAGGCTGGAGATTTGGGTGGGGAAAAATTTAAAGCAATTTAACAAGAGCAAATGTAGAGTCTTGCATCTGGGCAAGAACAACTCCAGGTACCAGTATAAGTTGGGTACTGACCTATTGGAGAGTAGTGTAGGGGAGAGGGACCTGGGGGTCCTGGTGGACAGCAGGGTGACCATGAGCCAGCACTGTGCCCTCGTGGCCAAGAAGGCCAATGGCATCCTGGGGTGCATCAGAAGGGGGGCGGTCAGTAGGTCAAGAGAGGTTCTCCTCCCCCTCTACTCTGCCCTGGTGAGACCTCATCTGGAATATTGTGTCCAGTTCTGGGCCCCTCAGTTCAAGAAGGACAGGGAACTGCTGGAAAGAGTCCAGCGCAGAGCCACAAAGATGATGAAGGGAATGGAGCATCTCCCTCATGAGGAAAGGCTGAGGGAGCTGGGTCTCTTTAGCTTGGAAAAGAGGAGACTGAGGAGTGACCTCATCAATGTTTACAAATATGTAAAGGGTGAGTGTCAAGAGGATGGAGCCAGGCTCTTCTCTGTGACATCCAGTGATAGAATAGGGGGCAATGGGTTCAAGCTGGAACATAGGAGGTTTCACTTGAATGTGAGAAAAACTTCTTCACGGTGAGGCTGACAGAGCACTGGAACAGGCTGCCCAGAGAGGTTGTGGAGTCTCCTTCTCTGGAGACATTCAAAGCGCACCTGGATGCGTTCCTGTGTGATCTGATCTAGGTGTTCCTGCTCCGGCAGGGAGATTGGACTAGACGATCTTTCGAGGTCCCTTCCAATCCCTAACATTCTGTGATTCTGTGATTTTTTGCAAGCAGTTATACGTTATATTAAATTTTTTTAGCCACCAAAATCATTCTCACTTGAAATCTGTGATTCAATAAATAACTACAGGTCTTATAAAGCTCCTGAACAATTAAGCAGTACTAACCTGTGGTCTCTCCAGGCTCGCTAGGTTTAATGACTGATGTTGTGCCACTGTGGCCTCTACACAAAAAGGCACGATGTAAAGTATTTTCTTGAGAGTTAGTGAGGTGATAGAGCTGTTATTAAAAAAGATGAAATCATTACACACTCCAGAAAGCAATATTGCTTTCCACTTGTCCAAAAAACTCAATGCTGTCTGTTCACACAGACAATAACAACATCGCTCTGGACCAACTACAAAGAACAGCAATTTTTAATATTTCTAAATTATCATTGCACAAAAGAAATTGCAAATTTATCAGAATTCTTATTTATTATCAAATCTCTTACTTGCTATCAAAAGCCTTCCTTCCTTCCTCCCTCCCTCCTTCCCTCCCTCCCTCCATTCATCCTTCCTTCTTTCCTTCCTTCCTTCCTTCCTTCCTTCCTTCCTTCCTTCCTTCTTTCCTTCCTTCTTCCTTGAGGAACATGCAGCACCACTGGTGCAAGGCGTCATCAATATAATCCAGCAACAGTGCAGAGAGGAAGCCAGGAGGCTGCTCTGCTCCTATGGGGAGGAGGACAACATCCCTTCAGCCAGCCCCAGCCCCACCAGCTCCCGCACAGGGACTCCCGTACCCCACGTGGACCCTTCCAGCAGCCTGCAGGATCCAGCTCCAACTGGGAGGACCAACCCATCACACCCGAGGCCTCCCTCCGCAGGGGTCCTGGCTGCCCCCCATCTGTGCCCCTCCCTGCAGAGCAGGAGCAGCCCCAAGAGGAGCAGGGGAGGCGGCGGTGGCAGGTCCCTCTGCCCAGGGCTGCAGCCGCAGCCCCTCCACTCCCAGCCGGGGCAGAGGCCACTGGCCCAGGGGGACCCGGTGCCCGGCAAAGAGGAAGGCCCCTGGCCCCCAGGACTCTCCCCGGCCCTGCAAGAGACCGCCCCACCAGCGGCACTAGCAGGGCTCCGGCAAGCCTTGAGTCAACAACAAGGATATAAATCCGTTTCTCTGACACAGTCTCTGGGTGCTGCTTTCTCCCCGTTCTCCTGGTGCCCTTCCCTGGCCCCCATGCCCCACCGGGGCTGACCTTCCTTCCTTCCTTCCTTCCTTCCTTCCTTCCTTCCTTCCTTCCTTCCTTCCTTCCTTCCTTCCTTCCTTCCTC
>WKFP01014818.1:764029-794105 GCA_011057875.1 Pterocles orientalis
CCCTTCCCATATAAATGGAAGTATTGACTGTGATTTTTTTTAAGAGACATGCAGGGGTTTTTTTTCAGTTACTCTACTACAAAACTATTATAAAATAAAGAATGTTTTATAAAACACTTGAACATTTATAGAATGACTGTAAATATTATGAAGTAATAATCCTGCAGAAATCTAATATAGCTTCATCTTTATTAGTATAAGCTAACAAGAAGGAGATAACAAAAAATACCACGTTAGCAGTCGGTCTTGCTCTGACTGAGGGACTTTTGAGCTTATGAAGTGAAATCACCGGGTACATCCAGAATTACTTCATAAACACCTACAAAAATTCATGAACTAGAATTAACATGAGTTTTAAGTATTAGCTGATCAAACCAGAGGATTCTTATTTTACTAGGCTTAACATATACAAGATTACAACTAATTAATTGAAATAATCAGTGCAGAACCTCCAGATGTTTCTTTAGTAGTTCTAGTATTGACCTCTTCAAGTAGAAAGGCTTGAGTCCAAATTCCTCAGCTTTCAGAAAGGTCAAAAATACATACAATTCTATCCAGTGTACTGTATCTCATCTGTGATGATTTAGTGAATACAAACCCATGTCAGAAGCTAAAATGGATTATAAAGTAAGTCCAGCTTCCTACCCACTGTAGAACAAGAGTACCAGAAAGGAAAGACTAGTTGTCTTAAGGAAGAAGCATTGTCTCTTTCATGTTCAGACCTAAGTCTGAACATTTGGAAACATAATTGATTTATCATTCTGGTGCAGATATGCTTTGAATATTTTTCAGGATGGAATAACTTGTTGGGTAGAAAATTCAAATCTAGACCAAATTAATTGGAGGGCTTTGTAAACTGTGGAAAGAGGTTTAGTGAAGGGTATTGTGGTGCAGGTTAAATGGCAGTTCTTCTACAACTTCTTATGGAAACACTAATTTCTATTTCAATATGAATGAATTTGTCTTTGAAGAAGTAAGAGGTGTGTAGGGTATGTTATTATGAAACCTACAATGGGTTTCATATTGTGCAGTCAAATCCTCATGCAACCTTAAACTCCCACAGTTTTGCAAGTCTTCAGATAGATTAGATCTCTAATTAGACAAACGCAAATTGCATTTGCTATTGAGAGCAAACATATAATTTTAAACAAAGAAGTAAATATCTCATCTTTTTCAAGTTTATGGTGTAATGGCTTATTGGTATATCACTGTATATTGCACATCTGTAATAAAAAATGAGAGATTAAATGTGTGCACTGCTTATAGTAGGCAATAGCTTGGAATGGCAGATATTCACTGGTAAGCCAAAATGAGGAAAAAATGAAGACCCTAAATTAAATATGTTATGGAGAAACTGTAGTTGTAGTTGTTCCAAGGAAAGAGGGCAGAGATGTTACTTTGAATGTAATTATATAATTTAAAATAAATTTCTAGAAAAAACCCACTTAATTAATTCAAAATCTGGAAGTGAAATTTAGCCAGTTTGTACCAATGCATCAACATGGCCAAAGTACCAAATTTAGTTTATCACAAAAATTTTTGTTTCAATACCTCAAAATCCAAGCTTGTCTGAGCTTGCTACAACCAGACTGACCTTGTAGTAATAGATGCAGTATGGGGGAAAACAACTGGTTCGAGAACAGCTTTTATGCTATCAGGATTTGTATTTCCATCTGTTGGGAATGTATTCAAATCCATTTGGCTCTCTAAACATGTAACTGTTAATAGTTCATGTTGGAATCTGAATTTATAGGAAGTACTAAAATTGTTAATTATGGGGTGGAGAAATTAAGACTGCAGCAGAAGCAGAAAGTTGGCACTGTTTTCTGGTTTTACCAACAAACACAGAAGCAGACATTTAGTTTGGTTATAGAAATCATATAGAGCAAACTCTTGTTTTATCAGGCAGTCCTGTGCTCTTCCTTTGGCTGGCAACGTGATCCGGCTTTTGTGAACAGAAGCTGTGAATGAAATATTAAGTTTGAGTAACCAGGAAATGCTGTCAGCCAGCTTCCTAATTGTCTGCTAGGAATCACTGAAGGGAAGCTGAGAGTAAAAAGAAACTCTGCCGAGATTTATTTAGTAAAGTTCCTGCATCGTTAACTGCTTATTCTGAGCAATGACAAATAACTGAAAGAGCTGATTAACAAGCTAGTTTTTGAGTGTCCCCTAAGAATTATCTGGTTATTGGGGTTCTGCTTCATTATAAAGGTGGCTTCCACAAGTCCTAGAGGAGCTGCCTATGCTTTTCTTACCTGGAGAATGATTTTTGCTAAATTAATTAGCAAATTTGGGTGGTTGTAACCTAGGACATCCAGATAGTGCATAAGTATTTCAGAAGGCAGTTTTGCTCAAGTATTCCTTCCTCTTCAGACTCCGAAAATAAAACCAGTCTCTCAACTTCATTCTGTTCATCTGTCCTCAAAGAGTTTTAAAAGATTATAAAGTCCAACAAAGCTTTGACTGCTGTTTAATCCCTGAGAATGTACTTCAGGCCTCCTAGGGATTTTCTGAGGACTCAGCTCTTTTTTCTGAGTTTAGAAACTGTGATACTTGAACAAGGAAGATAATCAGTCTCTGTTGCTTTTCCTTCAATATGAATTACAGTATACTATGTACAATGTAGCTGCACCATAGCTGTGAACAGAGGAATCAGCCGCAGGACTGCAGACAAAGATAAATCACATACCACACTGTGAGATCAAATTGTGGTAAAACTACATGCACTTATGCTAACTGACATGTTGATGAATCCAAATTATACTCAGCAGCCCTGAATTGTGTCATGGTCAGTATCACATTAGTCAACTTGGCTCTTGACAGCTGTGATACAGTTCAGCACTGTAGCAGGTAGAACCAGTATGGCAAGTGAGCCTTGCCTTGCTCAAGAGCAAGTCTTCTGAGCTTTCTAAGAGAGATTCTACCTGGGCAATGTGATGAAAAATATCAGAAAAGGGGTGCATAAAAGCAGTGTGACACATGAAAGTAGTCCACTGCACTCCTGAAAAAAGAAACTGAAGAGGGGTCTTGCAGTCTTGCATGAGGAATGTTCACTTTCTGTTATATCAGTCTACATTTGCATTTAATTTCCACTGCTTCAAAATAAATAAGGATTTGAAAGCCAGTAGTAGAAAAGGATTACATTCTTTATTAATATTTTAATACATACACACTAGACGTAAAACACTGAAAAGAAAGAACTTATTAATTAATTTGTTCAGCAGAAGTAAATTCAGTATTTCGATTGCATATCCAAACATAAATCCATGTCAGGGTTGATCAAATATTCTTTATAATGTACATAATTAATATTAATCTTAAATTATTTCCTGGCAGAATTTTCACTGTGAAGGTAAAGTGGCCTACTAGGGATTACAATCATTACTAGCAAAACAAGCAGCAGAAGGGTTATGAATTAAACTTAATGCTTATACATGCAATACTGTATACTTGTAATGAGAATATGATCACTTGGATTTAGTCAAACCATGAATGAACCTTTATCTAAATATCCTGTTTCCCCAGATGCTACAGAAAGCTAGTTGATTTGCCTTATGAACGGATGAAAGCCATCACCACAACTATGACAACCTGGGAAACCCTATGTGGTGCACGTAGTTAAAATCTGACTCAGACGAAAGGTGAGAAAGTATTATCGCAACACAAAATGTCACCTTCCTAAAAAATCGATCCCTTCATGATGAGTCTGGAAGGACAAAGTGTGGCTTGTATTTTCTAGTAAATAGATTGCTGTGTCTTTTAAAATTGTTAAGGTCCACTGCTTTGTGTGGGACCCAGGGGCTCTGTCTCTGATTTTGTTTATATTAGTCAGAAAGATGCCTGAAACTTAGAGAATAACTGAGAGGACAAAAATTAAGAAAATGCTTCAAAATTTTGTCCATTTGTCAAGGAATGAATGACCTTTTACTAACAGCGTTGTGTAAAACACTGATAACACTCAGCATGTTCTGATGGCATCAAAGCAATTTGTGAAGTACATTATGATGTTGAGTTTTACTGGTCTTGTCGGCAGAAGCAGTTATTCACTTTATGGAAAGTGCATTCAAAAATTGAAGAGCAAAACCGTTTTACTGAAAGTAAAGCTTTTCTGTATAAGAAAAAGTTTTGATCTGTATTACTTATTCTTACTAATCATCCTACCCTGTTTCAGTTGTCTCTGGACCCAGTAGCAGGTATCCCACACATGAAATTGCCATTCCAATAACCTATTGCTGTTTGCCACTGTAGTTCTTCAGCAGGGGAAGAAGAAAACTGTGAGTACAGCTCTTTTTGAAACAGGGAAGTGGTTTCCTAAGGGTCTAAAGATATCTGCATACAGAAACGCTCAGTTATCATCAGGGTCCACATCTGTTTGGATGTAAGAGATGCATCTACTGTATTCACAGCTACCAGTACACATTATAAAGTATCATTGTAAAAAAATAATCTCTGTAGAGAGGGCCAGCAGTCTCAAGTGATTTTAAAGATCTCCTTTGCAACAAACACTACCTGTTGCCTTTATTTTACTTTGCTAGTCATGTTATAGTAATAGTAAATACATACTGTGTTTTCTGTGTACAGTAGAAAACAAGTATTCTAACACACTTTATTTGTTAGGTCTCTGTTGTTTCATCCCTGTTTTTTCTGTCTACACATTACCTGCACACTCTGTTTTTCCATGGAGGGAGAGGAGGGAATAAAAAATACATCAGAGTTTTCTCTGGATTCTGGAGCTCTTTAAATCTCCTTGGCTCTTTCTTGTAGATTCCAGAAAAGAGACTGAATCTTCTTTCAACTGTCCATTAAGGGCTGGAGGTCTGCCTAGATTTTTCTTCCAAAAAATAAAGTCACCTGGCGAATGGTGCAAGTTAATAACTAATAAAGCCATTCTGCTCCAGTTACTATGGCTAAATCTTCTGTGGTTATTTTCAGATAGCTACAGAATACGTATTTGCATATGCTTATTTTTACATAGAAACATTTACACAGATATATATATATGTGCAAACTTTTAATGTGAGGAATAGCAAACTGAATTGCAATGTTTTGGTTTTGTTTCTAATAATATGATAACAATGCACCAAAATACTCTACGATGGTATCCAGTTGCTTAAACATAAGTCTATAGTCATTTGTGAAGCCCTAAATTATCCTGTCTGTTGCCCAGCAGCCACTCTTCGGCAATACAGGTCTCCTAGAAGTCCTGTGTCACATGTTCCAAACTTGCAGATCTGTCTGAATACAACCTCTGAAAAGGCACTGGGACACCTGTTCCAGGCAACTGAATTTAGTCCCTGGTGCCTGAGCTTTTCTAGGTGATATCTTCAATGGTGTATATACGCTAGGAATTTTTTTGCCATTCAAACTAAAATAAATGAATTTGGCTGCTTGATGTATTTACTTATGCTGATTTCTAAGATTTATTGTTTAACTTCCATTTTTCTATGAAAAAGTTATTTGTAAGAAAATAGTGTCAAATGATCAAAGCATTTCATACAGCCCTTTGTTGACATACTTAACTTGCCTGTCAATCAGTGGTATGAGCTTAAGTGTGTTTAACCATGCCATTTGTGTTTATGTTGTCTCAAGCAGCTCTCAGACCTCCATTCTAGCATCTTGCTTTTCATTGTTGCCCAGGTGGACAAACCTGCCCAAGCACAGGCAGGAACAACTGGAAAGATATGTGTAGGATCACTCTGCAGCCTGTGTGTGTCCATGCACAGAAGAAGCCTCTGCCTCCCCATTCTGTGCCAAATGCCCGGGTCACCAAGAATGGTGGAAAGATGCTGCTCCTGACCTGATACAGTGGGGGAGAAGGAGGACCTATGTGAACATGCACGAGCATTGTCTTCCTTCCACAGTTGTACTGGTGCCAGCCTGGTGCCAGCCAGAGTGGCAGCATGCCCTGTGTCACTCACACATAGCAAGGAAGGAAGCAGAAGCCACAGTGTGACTGAATTCACTCCTTGGACAATGGCTGGTGTGTTAACCTACACACAGCAAGCACAACAACATACACCACCATCATGACCCCACTCCCCAGTGAGCTGCATAAGACCCTGCTGATCAGCACTGGAACAGTTGTGCTTTATTTGCAACTTCTGTTCTTTTGGCTGCTTTTCTTTAATTTTTGTCAGTAAGCTCAGTTCTTGCTCCCCTCAGTGCCTCTTTTTTTTTCCTCACTAAGCAGATAAAGTAAAGCAAGTAGCTCCATCCACTTCTGTTTTACGCTGCTTTGAACACCAGCTCCTTGCAGATGCAGCTCCTTGCACTGGGATTTTGGCAGGACGCAGATGAAGGCTGAGGATTTTCATCTGCCATCTCTTGGTGGGTACTTCAGGGCTCCTCAACTGCAGCCAGAGATCTGGCCAGCATGTTTTATAGACAGTGAAATGCTTCCTTACTGAGTTGTATTTGCTGACACAGCTCACAAATTGCCCCTGAAAGAGAGGCTCTGTTACTACACAAGACAGTAAAACATTATTTATTGTGAATGCTGTTCAGACGGGATTGATCATATCTTGAGGGATTAGCTTTGGACTAAAATAGTCTGTGAATTAGGTTCCTGTGGTCTGCTGGACAGTCATGTAGAAAAAGCAGAATTGTTTTGACGAGAGCTGGAGAGTAGCGTACGTTTAGACAGACTTAGCCTGTTTTTAGCAATTTAAAAATACTCCTAACACTACCAAGTTGTACTGGGGATTCATGACAATGCCAGTGGGAATATATTGGCTTTCTGCATCCTGAAGCTGAGTCTGGAGCTGCCTCACCTTGTTTGTCAGCACTGGTTCACCCAGAGCTGTGCTCTGGACTTGTGTGCTGGATGACAGGTGAGCCCAAACCGTAAAAAGTCTATTCTGGTGTTTAAAAAAGGAGTAACTCAAAACCTCATGCACAAATCAGTAAGTTGGACAATGTGTAAAGCCTATTAGGCAGGAGAAAAGAGAGTTGGACTTGGTACCAGTTACGTTTGTTACATGCAGTTATTACATAGAGTTATTATGGCATGAAGGCATTGTTCAAAGTACGTTTTTAACAGATAAGACAAAGAAAGGTCAGTGCTATTCTCAGAACTATTAATAGGAGTTGCTATTAATAAACATGAGGAAATAATTTACAAAATAGTACTTTCATAATAATAAGATACTGAAAGATAATAGTATCTGCTGTGGCAACCCTTGTTTTACTCACTAAGCTCAGTTCACAGCACAAATTTGGAGGCAGTGAAATTCCACATGAGACACCCCATTACCAGCTGTTAAAATTCTGCCTGGAAGCCATGATGTTGCTGTTGAGCTTCAGGAAATTACAACGAAAGCCACTGTAAGGAAACAGATGAACTCCCTCTTGGGATGGAAGCCAAGCTGAATGTTATTCTACAAAAGTTCTTATGTTGTGCAGGGTATCAGGGGAAAATTTTCACCCACCCTTCCTTTTTGGTGCATGCGATTACAAACACACAGGGTATTGTCATGTTTCTTTCTTCTGCCTTTCTTGCTGAAAACCTGAAAAGTTTTGCACAGAAGTCTTACAAAATAACATAGAGGCAGGGATCAATCAATAGAGGTTAAGTTATATGAAGCAAAAGTGAGCAAAAGAAAGCTTATGCTCACCAGAATATGCCAGTAGTGTGAAAGGCAGTATCTCTAGAACGAATTTCTTAAAATTGCAAAGGGCCATAAGTATAAATGCAGAAAAAGTTTGTCCTGTAGTTTTAAAGATCTAACATTTTGATGACACAGCTATGAAAAACTACAGCCACCAATGGGTGTAATGCTTAAAGAAATTATTGTGTGTGCATATGTACCATCCAGAAAAAGCCCTTTGTAAATATACTTTGCTTAATGCAATAAGCTATAATTGTAAAGTATGTAAGGGATGGTAAGATCAGACAAAAAAAATACTAAAAGCCACTTCTCCAGTAGAATTTTTTTTTTATTGTAACTCTATCAGTCTATGTGTATTGGCAAACTGTTTTAAGAGCACACTTTTTCTCTGGAGAATATTGTACTGCACAGCATCCAGGGAAGAGTTGGGATGTTTTCCTGTACTATTGAAGTAAGTGTGGAGAATATTTGTGCTGTTTTCTGTATGCCTTTCACCCAAGTGTTGACTGGAATGAATAGTAGGCAAAAATCATCATTCTTCTCTGTCCTTGTATGATCAACATGAAAAATATACAGAAGGACAACAAAAATTTTACAGTTCTTGAAGAATGCCAGAAGATGAGAGAACATAGAAATGTGTAGCCTAGAAAACAGAAGTTTCATGGCAAGGGGAGCAGGAGATGAGGGATGGCGTGATGATAGCTAAAATATGTTTTCAAAGAGATAGTACGAATAATATAAGAAAATTTCTTGGGTCCAAACAAGCAAGAGCATGCAATGCAAGTCTGGACTCCAAGTATGCAAGCAAGGCAACTGAACAACAAAAGGGCTGGCAGAGGGAAGGATGGGGAACTAGAATTTCTAAGGAAGAAGATAAGGCTGTTGGGAACTGCTGGTGGCACCATCATGGAAAATCTAGTATGAACAAATGGGTGTTTTCTGGCTCTGTTTCCTGTCAAGCATATCCTTCTACTTCCTCTGCAGCTACAGAAAAAACTTGTCTGCTGGGGAGACTGCTGTGATGGTATCGCTGTGGGAAGAGTGTAGGAGTCTTTTTATCTATTCATCCTTGTTTTATGCATGCAGCATTAATAGAGGTAGTCGAGTAAAGCTCAGTACTTCTGGTTATAAGTCAAGCAATTAGTTGTATTTTTAGGTCCCGTCAATATGTGGGGAGAGGAAAGAGAAATATTTTTGGAGAAACCTAAATATCTGCTTTTGTGAAACTAATTTGTGACAGGGAGAATGCACATTTAATGATTTGTCAGCACAGTATGAAAACTGCCAGTGTAACAGGGAAAAGAAATAACATATTTAGTTACTCAATTAGCTAGCATAATAATTCTTAAATGTATACATTTTCATAAAGTGTTGCAGTAATTTGTGAACTATATTTGTTATTCCCTAGATTGACTCTGTTCTTTCAGTGGAATTAAAGTTATTGTAGATATGATCTGGTACTATGTCCAAAATCACCTTATCAGTATCAATGCCTTGTCAGAGAACAATTTACAGTATAGTAAGTGATTCTTTGTCAGCTCTTAGTGTTTATCCTAGCCTAGAAACCTAGAAAAGCCTGCCTATTGTTGAAAATTGGCAGATGTTCCTGGGACATGAGAAAGTGTGGTCACAGAATTGGACTGGGCCTCCTAAAGCAGCAAATGTAAAGCCAGTGTGTACTCCTCAGGCAGTGGTAGTTCTAACAGAGGAAACTGTAATGGGAAAAATCTGTTTTCTGTTTCAAAATAATAAAGCCACACATCCTCCAGACTTCTTCCAACAATCTTTCCAAGAACAATCGCTACACTAACTTTAGTACAGTGAGTAGCTATGTTCAAGTGTACCCTTCACTGTATTACCATTTGTTTTCAGCACAGTAAATCATATTTGCATAATGCTTGACTAATTTACTATCAAAATATTAGCTTGATATGACTCTGTACTGTATAAGCAGCTTACACCTGTATCTGCCTGGTGCAGCAGTATAACAGAAGTATTGAAGAGAAGACTCTTGTCTCACATAGCACTGTGCTAAGCTAATACAATGGCACAGAAACTTGCTAAGACACTGTAATGTATTAAAATATGAATATTTAATATTGATATACAGAATATATGAACGTTAATCTTGACCATTGTAGTTCCTAGATACTGCCTTGGGGCATTAGGAAAGAGTGTGTTTCTGATTAATCCGAGACTTGTACCACATGAGCACATGTGCATTGTCCTGATAAGGTTAAAAAGTATGTTTTGCCATGTAAACATATTACGAGCATAAATTCTTTCAAATTACTCCCAGTTCTGAGACTTTGATACCAACTCGTTGACTTTGCTAACGGTGTGAAGAATAATTCTTTCCTTATTGACTCCATTAGAATTTATTGTCAATTTCTAGAACACTTTAAAAGTCTTTAAATCTGAGTTATTAGTTGTGGCTTCACTCTATTTGTAGACAGAACAGCCTGTGCTTTGTCCTTTATATTAACACAACCAAATAACCCTTTTGGGGTGTCAGCCTCTCCATATTACAGGGATGTTCTGACCTGTGATCCTGGTGCCTGCTCTAGTCATATGAGAATTAGCAAGAAGTCTGTAAAGATCTGAGGGAAGAAACCAGTTCTGGATGTCTAGCCTTTCTCAGATAGGTACTACATATCTACAACATAATGTTGCTTCATGGAATACTCTAACTTTTTCTGAATCACAGAATCACAGAATGTTAGGGATTGGAAGGGACCTCAAAAGATCATCTAGTCCAATCCCCCTGCCGGAGCAGGAACAAAAGCTTAAAAAGAAAAGGCTTAAAAAAGCTTGGAAAAAACCTTGAAAGGCTTACAAGAACACATGGAAAATTTAAGTAATTTCTGAAAGTGGATGGGAAATGGTATATGTGCAAAAGTTTTCCTGTAAATCTATTTGCAAATTTGGGACTGAGATTAACACTGACACCCACTATAGCTGTGTATAAACCACAGGATTAAAACTTCATCTCTTTGACATGTTTCCAAGGCAGCTTTTCACAGACAAATCTCAGCACTCAATGTTTTTCTCTTCACACTAGCCAGCTGCTCAGAATTTTTAATTATTTTGGTGAAGAACCATTCTGTGTCAGCTGAGAAATGTTTAAGATGAAGTTAGCCAAATAGTTTGGGCTGGGAAATTGTAGATACCATATGGAAATTATATTCATATTATCATAGAATACATAGTATTAATAATGAAATGCAGATATATCATGAAATTGGCACATGAATAGATACACAAAATAGGCATACATACGCAGATCTGTTCAATACAAAGTGACTTGTGTACGCATATAATTAACATGAATGCAAAAGAACTTGTGTTGCAATTAATACAGATACTGACTACAGAAGATGTTGCCTATATGAAGCTTTTGTTTGTTTAATACTGTGCCAGGCATAAACGATATAAAGTCTGACTGACTTCTGGGTACCAAAACGTTGAATAGTTATAATGATTTACAGACACGTAGAGAACATACTTGTTTTTATGAAGGGCATAGAGAACATTGAAGTGAAATCAGCAAAAACAAGATCATCGACTGGAGTACTATGTGCCCAAAAAGGCAAACTGAACTTAACCAAGTTCAAAAGAAGACCAAAGGTGAACAAATATGCAAAAGGACATGCTGAAACTGGCAGCAGAAGAAACATCTTTATCGGTAAAGGATAGCATGCCGTGGCTTTAAAAGTTAAAAGGAGTAAATAATAAAGAATATTTGGTAAAAAATAATGGTCGTTAACACCATATTTTTAAAGAATAAGAGGGAATTAGCATTTTGATACTATGTTGGTAAAGATGATTGAACACTGGTAAAGAAATTTTATTGACTTGAAGCTAATTATTATATATATTTAAAGAAATCTGGTGGCTGACACTGAAAAGAGAAAACCAGCATAAATCATTGCAGAGAAGATACATCCTTTGGAAAGTGTTACAACTATTGATGTCCTTTTATTAAATGCTAAAGGCATTTAAAAAAAAAAAAAGATGTTATATCTTATAACCATCATATTCTTGGTGGGTTTTCTCAAGATTTGTAACTTAAAAAACTTTTGATTTCTGTATAACAAAGTTCATGGAGAGACGTCCTCCATGAAGACATGTCACAACAACTGTCTTTTAGGAAATTTGGAAAAAAAGTCAAGCAAGTGGTTCTTCAGAGGTGTGTCTCATTTATTGCCAAAACTGATGAAAAACAAGTAAACAGCACCTCTCAGCCTTGTGAGTCACAGGTTAAATTCAATGGGGACTGAGGCAGCCTTAGTAGAAGCCTCTGATGAAAACAGGAATAAACTTAGGACATATCATTAGGTGCATCTGTAGGAAAAAAAATGATGTTGAATTTGAGGAAGCCATATCCCCCCTCAGACTCAAAGACCACAAGGATGAGAGGAAAATACAAGCCAGCAGAAACAATCACAAATGTCGTTTTAAAGAACTGGAAGGCAAACAATAAATTATTAGAGAGTGTGAATGTACAAAATACTAAAATTATGGGGAAGCGAGGGTCATGGGAGAAAACGAAGGGGTAGGACTGAAGTTTTCTTAAAGGTCTGCTGGGGACACATATGCCTGTGAAGGTGGGACATTGGAGTGACTAGAAACAATAGACATCTGATTTCATCTCTTAAGTAAGAGATCCAAAGCCCTCTGATTGGCTTACATTGCAACCAGGTTTTAAAATGTTTTTTAAAGTGTGTTATAGATGTGAAAATTAGAGGTCTTGTTAAAGTTTTCTATCAAATCTGTGTTGAATTCATTAAAAATAAGAAAAGATAAGAGTTTGAAATGCTCTGTTTGAAAATAAAATATTTAGATATTACATTGCAAAATTCCTATTTTCTTTCAAAAGTATATGTAATTCTAGAGGTAAAAAGAAAAGACCAAGAAAATTAAGGATGTGTAATATCATCAAAATGTTGTGAGGTATTGCCTGTCAGCTAAGTGACTGGGACTGTATGCCCATTCTTAACTGGCTAATCAGTAGGCAGTGTAGTCTCAGTTAAATTTCAATGGAAAAGATATTAAGCGAAGTTGCATATCGTTGCAACTGAGAAAGACTAAGAATATTCTGGTATATTTTGTTAAGTCAAAAAAAAAAAAAAACAGTGTTAATCCTAATAACAGAAAGGTTTTTTTAGACTGGTCTTGGTTTTTCAAAAAAAAATTTATTTGCTTTTTTTGGAGGATCAGATGACTTTATCGAGTGGACATTCTCGTGTGTGTGGCGATTCCTGCATCCCTTCTTCCCTGTCCACTTTGCTGAATATTTGCACATAGAAATAAAGACATTGCATTGCTGTTGTAGTTAAAATCTAAAGGACAAAAAAAAATCCACTCTACTGGTGTTAATTTTCATCTGGGGATGTGTGGTGATGACGCATGTGCATTTGTTCCCTGCTTCATTCTTTTCAGTCCTTGACACTGACGCAGCTTGCTGCAGATGTTCCCTCTAGGTCTCACTTCTGGGGTAATTGCTCCACACTTGAAATTTACCCTTGCACATCTACTGTTGTAAAGCTTATTTTGGACTCAGAGATTTTATAGTTATGATTGTTAGTTATATTTTCTTTAACTTCATAAGGCAGCTATTCAACTGGTATCAATTAGTATTGTGTCTCTGACTTCAACAGATCTATATCGAGTTGCCACAACCACAGTTCTGGCCTAAAATTTCTTTGGCTTTGGGACATGTTCCTCTGAGAATTCCTTAATTTACACCAAATTTTCATCAATCCTTTCTCCCCTCCTCCTGTTAATAGCTACTACTGTGGTGCATGCAGAGAAGGAACATATTTGTGAACCGAGTTTTATTTTGGGTGACCACTAACGTACGTTTGTCTTTTCACTGGGGACAAGGTTTACAGGTGAAGAAGAATGCTGTCTTTCCAAGTGTGTTTAATTTCTCATTGAAACTTGAATTTCCATATGTTCTTTATTTATATTCTCATTTTCCAGTCATGAGCTTCTCCAGATCAAGTTTAATATTAAGCATTGTTAAAAGAAAACAATAGAAATAATGAACAATATGAAAGCAATTAAGAGCAACAGAGAAGAGGGCTGATCCATTTATTTGACCTCATTATATCTTCATGCTTTAATGTTTTTAACATTCTGAAATCTGCTGAAAAAGTAATTTTAACCATTCTCTTCTTGGCTATTCCATGTGCAAACAATTAAATAATAGCTGCTCAATCACTAAGTTTTTGTTTGGAGATACAGTTCTGTAGTTTGCAATATAAGTTTTCAAAGTTTATTAAATAATTCTTTAATAATTTCTGTAAACAAATATTATTTCTGCTTTTACCGATAAAATGTGTATTACTGAAGAGCTAACATCTTGCACATTCACTATGTCTGACATGAACAAATATCCCGCTAAATCACACTAATTTATTTTTTTTAGCATTGGCCTTGGTTCCTATGATTTATTAAGTCATAAACAGCAGTTTGTTCTCCACTTGTCACGTACAAGTCACTTCCTTGTGCAAGTCACTTTCTTGTTTCTATTAAAATGATACATGCAATGAATGAGATGCATGTGTGTTCTTTAAAGATGGATGATCATCAGTTATGCTAATTAAACTCACTGAAATCTTTGTAGTGCTTCTCTTTTAATTCAGTGTTACTTCATGTGGTGGGTTGGCCCTTGGCTGGGGGCCAAACCACACACACCCGCTCACACAGTCCCTGCCCCCACCCAATCATAGGGGAGAGAATTAAAGAGGTAAATGGCAAAGAGGACTCGTGGGTTGAGATAAGGACAATTTAATTACTAAACTACAATAATATTAGAAATAATACTATTTACAAAGATGCAATGTGACACACAGTGATACTGCCCCTCCCCACCTGATGGCCAAAGGCCCAGCCCACTCCCAGCCAATGGCCCCGAAGGAGGGAGAGAATAGGTGATACACAATTATGCTGCCCCCCCCTCCCCGAAAAGGGCTCAGCCTGTTGACAATGATACTGCCCCCCAAAAAGGCTCAGCCTGTTGCCAGTTAATAATCCCCAGAAACCACACAGACAATTCCCCCAGAAAAGGGGGGAAAAGGGGGGAAAGGGGGTGCCCGCTCCCGGAGGCACTCACGGAACGGAGATAACAGCCCAAGTGTCCCAGTCCGAGAGCTGACCGAAGCAGAGGGAAAAAAAAAAATACAAAAGAAAAACCAGCTAATGATCCTCCTGGAGAGGGAGGATGCCAAAACTCACGGAACGGAGATAAACGAGTGTCCCGGGCCGAGAGCTAACGGCGGCCGTGGGGAGAGGCGGGGGAAAAGGCCTTGGGAGAGCGAACGCAGGCTCCCCAAAGCGAGACGAATCCGGAAGTGAAAAGCCAGCACTCCTGGGAGACTCTTCTCCTATATACTGGGTATGACGTGCATGGGATGATATAATTGATCAGTCAGCTTCTCAATCTTGACTTAAAAGTGAATCCCAAGCTAGAAGCCGGGCTCTCTCCCTGTCTATTGAGAGAGAGAAGCTGAATGTATCTTGTCCTTGAGAACAAATACCAACATCCTAGCAATAACTATAAACGTTATTCTCTGTTCTTCTCTTATCAATTCTCTCCTGAGCAGGAATCCAAAACATAGCTCTTTACTAGCTATTTATGAAGAGAAGGGAAAAGGAAAAAAAAAATTAACTGTGCTCTGCTTAACCCACGACACTTCAAAAGTCCTTAACTGTTCATTGAAAACTAAAACCTTAAGAGGTAAACTCTTTTGGAGTTTATGGGATTGAAGTCTTTGTAACATAAAAAAATTGGAAAAATCTTAATTAAGCAACAATTTTTTTTGTTTAGAAATTATTTGATATTTATGTGGAAATATCAGTTTCTTAAGGGCAGTTCAATATACTTTTGATCTTTTCTTATTGATTCGTATTTATTCATTTGGTTGCTGTTACTGGGGGGATCACCATGTATGCTACACCTTAGGAAATACTGCATCCTGTGGAGACTCCTTCGCTGTTAGGCTCTTCGGTCACAACTACTTCCAGTAGAATTTACTTTCATCTTCAGGTAGGAAGCAAGTGACAGAAATTAGAGATAGGAAAGACCATTAGCTTCCCTTCTTTCCCTTTTGCCAGAATGGGGTAATATTCTGCGGTACATAGAGAGTCTACTTTGCCTTGTGGTGAAAGAACCACCACCTCCTGGTACTTCTTGCTGATATGGGAAGGGCAGCGTATATAAAAAGCCTGTGGGCTTTGTGGAACTGCAGGCCAGAATTGCAGATAAGCAGCAAGGTCTGTACTGTAAGAGCAGACAGAAAACTGCCAGATACTGACTGAAAGGAAACTCAGTGTAAGATGTCAGTGAGAAAAAACATGTTCTCCAATGGATCAAAACTCTGGTTTGTTTTTATTGTTATAAGCACCAATATCGTTCAGCTAAAACTACCTTTACTGAAAAATGCAGATTCAAGTTCACGGAAACATTAAATGCATGTCGGTTTTGCCAAGCTATGTCAGCAAACAAAGGAAGCCTAAAAAACCCCTCTATACTGCATTTCAATCTTTTTAAAACACAATTGTATCATCTCAGTTGAAAAACAAAGTTTCTTTTTAAAATTCATCTGTTTTAAGTAAATTTGAAACAGAAGTGTAAAAGATAAAAGCTAGCAACAAAATTAAGTTTTCAGTTTAACACAAAACACATTTTCAACTGCTGTTTGTGGAACCGTGATAAAGCAGCACGACTAGCTGTTCACATAACTCTGGCAAAAACCTGTTTCAGATTGCACCTGTGGTCAGATTGCAGAGACCATGATGCAAGGTCTCTCTTCTCCACCTCCAACTCATCCCCACCACTGCTGATTTATTCCGCAGAGTTTTCAATCCACTTATAGATTGCATATACGTCACCCTAGAGATTTGTAACCACCCTTATCTGTCCTCTAGTAGATCTATGCATGACACTGACAACAACATATAAAATGACTAAGCTTAAATGAAAAAAAGCTAATACTTTGCCCAAATACGTTCTCCATTTTTATCTGATATATTCTATTCTCTCTATTCTCACAAATCTCTACTATTCTTCAGCATGCAATACTCTTCAAATACTTTTACATGAGCATTAAGGTCTCTCTAGCTAATTATTAGGCAAGGTAGTAATTTTAATTTTGCTAACCTTTCCTCCCAGGGTGATTATAATGTCTTGATAATTTTCTGTTTGTCTGTTTTTCACTTTTTGTTTAAGTCAGTCTCACAGATACCCTCATTGATTTAAAGTTCATTTGAACCTAGCAAGCTTATGTAAGCCCACCATGGCAGCAATCATCATGCAAGATCATCATGGCAGGGGACATCTCTCTTTGATGGACCTCAGACTCGGGCATAAAATTTGCAGATGAGTAATGTTACTTTTTTCCTTCATCTCCTTAAAGCAGAGGGATGCTGCCAGTCTTTCTGTGGTGAGTAAGTCAAGATTCTTGACAGCTTATATTTTTAAGAATGATCCAGTGAGCTGTTGCACTGAGCTTTGAAATACTTTCCATTTCCCAAATAAATTTTCTGCTCTCCTTTGAAGACAATCTGGAAATTCTATCTGGGTATTTTTAGCTGTCTTACAAATTAATTGCATGCAAACACACACTGACTCACCTATTCAGCAAGTGGCAGTTTAGAGTGAGGATCATTTGTTTTAGTGCAATCTGAGTTAATGTGCAGTGGTATTAGCTGAGGGAGGGAATATAAGCAAGGGTGCTTTGCTCATTATCTATTACTTTTTTCAAACAATAACAAAAAATTTAAAACACCTACTTAAAAATCACTAGAAAAGTGAAGATACAGTGTTTTGCCGAAGTGATACAGCTCAGACATCTGACAGCATCTTTAAGTAAAATGTAAGTGCACAAAACTTTAATTTAGAATAATGAAATTTTTGATCTAGTGAATATACACGGTATGTTAGCTAAGCTTTCAACTTTTCTGTAGTTCCCAAACACACATCCACAAAATTTCTCAGAGATCAACAGTTTCTCTAAGTTTTTGTTGTTGTTGTGTTCAGGTTAACAAATTTTAATTATTTTTTCAGACATTGTAATACTAGCTTTTTATTTAATATTTTCTAAAATGGAATGCAAGGAAAAGTTCAAACTGTGTAGTACACAGTACTAAATTGGGAGGGAGAATTCAACTCTTTTGTAATACCACAGCTTTAGCTTACGAATTTTTATTAAGATCCAGAATCCCACCTATTGAAGGGTCATTACGTTCTAGTGCTAAAACAGCAATTTATGATTCTGTTTATCTCATTTTATTCATTATTGAGGTTTATAGTGAAAAACTATGATCCTGTAGGACAAAATATAGGTCAACGGCAGCAGTGAGGGACTCTAGGGATTACTGTATGCTACTGATCATTTTCTTAATATTTAGCCTTACTTCCTCACACAGATTTTAACTTTTTATTTTCCTTTTGTTACACTATATAAAAATAAACTTTGTGCTGCAGCTCCCTTTACAACCTGACGGCAGCTTTCTGAAGAAGATTGTAACACTTTGGCCACATGAGACTACAGAATCTTTTAGGACCTAATTTGAAATCTACTGCACCGAATGGAAAGACTTGAGTTAGCCAAAGCACAGAGCCGTAAGAGGTGTGGTACAGGATCTAGACTGGTCCTGACTGTACCCGACTCTTTCTTCTGTGTAAGTCACTGTGAAAAGCACCTTTGATTCAATTGCTCGTGAATGTGAGAGAGAGAGTGAAGAACAATGAGTGTCAGGATCCTTGGAAGTCAGTCATGCTTCTGACTTTTTTATCGCTCTGCATTGCAAACCAACAGATCCTGACGGTCACCTGCTGCCTGTTCCTTGCCATTCTTGCTTCAGGAATTGTCCAGCCCAGACCTGAAGAAAGAGAAGAAGCAGAACAACACTGAGCAAAATAGTTCCTACTCTTTCATTTGCACTGGAATAATAAGAAAATCTGGCTGAGCAGGGGAAGACCAGACTTTCAGCAGTTTTTGGTGAAGAAAGCTATACAAAGATGACAGGAAAACTGCTGACTAGAAAATATATTCTATTCAGAGTTTAAGAAAGGTAACAAAAATTGTAGAAGACAATAGCTGAAATGTGTGCTTTGGCACTGTGAAACATAAAGGGCATTTGCTACTGATTTTACAGAAAAAAAATGCTTAAGATCACATCTTGTTCACATCTATTCTAGGAAAATTCCAGTGACTTTTGGAGGAATAAAATCAGTTCTTTTCCAGGGAAATGTTCTCTGATTCTATAACAGCTAAGGATTTCAGTAAGTGTGGTTTCACTTCAGTAGATTTTAGAGGAGTTAAATGATTTTTTAAAGAATCTTATTTTTCTTATTTTCTATAAAATGCTCAAAAAACAACGAGAAACCATTATACAGATAAACACAGACAGGATCTAACCTTGTGTTTTGATTTAAATCAGGATTCTAAAAGCCATCTATATGGTTTCTGAAGAGAAGAAAAACAAGTGTATAATTTCAAAACATTAAAATACACCCTTAAGATGAAAATTTGCCAACTCTGTTCCTGTAAGGTTCCCCCAACTCCCGTTGAAATCAAAGCTGCACATGCTTAAACACTTTCCAGGAGAGAGACATTTTCCTGCATTAGTCATAATGAAAATGAATTCATTTTGGTCTACTTCCCACTATTCCCCTAGAGTCACAGTTTTTTGTATTTTCCTCCCAACTGTAGTCTGGGCGAGATCTTGTGCCAGGAGTTTTTGAACTATAAGGTTTTGCAGTCAGTAAAGCCTACTTCTGCTTGGCACAACTTCCTGCTTTGCCAGACTGGTCCTAAAGAAGGAAAAAAGGAACCCTACCACAGCACTAGAAGTAGTGTTTTCAAGAGACTATGTGTGTATATATGCACAAATTACCCTGAAAGAGAACTGTTGATGTCTCGAAGTAATTTTTTTTAACCTCTGTATACCAGCTACAAGGCAGTAAATCTAATTCATTAGAAAAAATACAGCATTCCTAGAATGAATGACACAGGAACAGTACTGCCACCTTGCTGGAGGAACAAAATGTGATTTGTTTTTCTCTACATTGTTTGGATAGCCTGGAATTATCAGAATTAAATAAGGTAATAAACTAGTAATTAACAGTAATTTCGTTTACCACTGTGGAAATGGCACTACAGAAGCAGCACTGACCTATAATTTTTTTCATGAGTTCTACAGTTATTGTCTACTATATTTCTAATTACCCTTGCAGTCATCCAAACTATTTCAAAGCTGTTACTGAGATGATGCCAAAGCACCCCGGATCATCTTATTTTCTTGATCAACTGTTTAAAAGGTCAGAATCATCAAAAAAGGTAACCATAATGTGACAAGCATGGCACAGTGAAGAGGTAATTAGAACTATCATCTGCCACTTGATAACTTTTGGGAATACAAATGTATACAAATGTATGCAAATAGATTTTAAAAAAAGAAAGCAAGTTGTTATTGCTTTAGACTGCTCATCTGTAATTAAAACTGTAATTGAAAAATATAGCAAAAAGTAACAATGTTGAACAAAATGCAAAGCAACTATCACTTGTTGCTTGACCTGTCTATTAATTACTATGACCACCAGTGTTTTATGTACCTACTCCACATCAGAGGAGAGAATAAAGTCTTAGAGGTTCAGGATGGTGGCAGTTTTAGTTTGATCCTGGATTTCTCACTACTTTCCTTGCATTCCAGTACAGCACATAAATGCCATTTCACATACCTGCTAGCAGAGCAGTGCCCCAGGAACATCTTTGCTGGAGCAGACATTGGAGGCTGGGCCTGAAGGTAGGTAACAGGGCTCTGCTGGCTCCTTCCCACTGGATGTGCACAGAGGCAGGCATGTCAGCAGCTGAAGGACCACACACCTCAGTATTGTCCCTAGGGAACAGATAAAAGTAAATGTATCCTTAAATCTAGAAAAGAGAAAACTGTTTTGTTGGTTAAAACTGCCTTTACTTCTCCCCTGCCCATTTTTTCTGCCAAAGACAACTAAGCAAGGACAGGTCTCCTGATTGTGGTAGCAACTAAAGAATTAATAAACAGTTTCAGCCGAAGGTAGTTCACACCAGCAGTGTCAGGGCCACACGGCTGTTGTCACCTTGACAGCCTAGCTTTTTAAAACTTTTGTTAGTGTCTGGATGAACATCACCTTCCATATAACTGTTGTAATATTTTAGAAAAAAATTATCAAATACTAAGTGTTTTTATTCTTCTAGCAAAGGATTTTCCTGACAGTCATTCAGAGAGTAAGTGCTGCCCAACAAGGAGCTGATGGGGACATCAGAAAAGACCATAAAGTGTTCCATCAGCTAATCTGCACAAGTGGAGTAAAATACTCAGTACAGATGTTTGTGAGTGAACATGTAGCAGGAGAAAATAGTAGTAAGAACAGAAATGGTACACAAACAAAAGGTCTGAGTCATGCTTCTTTAGGTTTCTGTTTCCAGTTTCATCACTTTCTCAGCTCCTTGCCTTTGCACTTTTCCATCGCAATTCTTTCCCTCTTCTCACTTGTTCCCTCTGTTTCCCCCTCCCCTTCTATTTGCTCTGCTTTTTCATCTGGAAAGCACATGAAGCTCGACAGTTGCCTCTGAATCCCTGGGTGGGACCCCAAGCTGTCTTCAGCCCTGCAGCCTAAGGGGTTCTAGTTTAAACCAGGCAGCTTTTGAGATCGTATGGCTTCAAGGGCACCCTCCCAGTACTACCGCCAGTGTATATTAACATTTAATATGGCGTGTATGTCATAGAAATATGTTATGCCTATGAAATCTATAATAGTACGTTTGCTGCTTCAACTGTCATGTTTCAGATAACAAGATGAAGGGATTCAGTACTTGGAAAGTTAAAGTGAATATATTACCTGGATGTAGCAGCACTACACCTGTGATTTTGCTATGTCTGGATGAGCTGGCTTCATGGAGCTTCTTTCAAGCACTTCTTCTGCAACTTGTGCTTTTTCTTTCAAACTCCTTAGAGGTTGCTAAGGCCACCTTAAATACCAGGACTTGTTAAAAAATCTGTAACACATGGCTAGCTTCATAGCTGTTGCTTCCCAAAGCACTCCTGTTTCATGAAATGCAGGCCTGTAGTGTTTGTATTTGGACTTTTCAGACTCTTTTAAGATATGGACCATCTTTTAATACAAGTTTTCTTGCCAATGCATCTTCTCCCCTACATGACAACATAAACCAGACCTTCCATTTAGAAATGGCAAGATGTTTTTTAAGAGCTGTTTTTGAAAAAAAAAGAAAAAATTACTTACAAAAACCCACTGGATTTCATTAAAATGAGAAAGAGCCAGAAGAATGTAATCCTCCAGATCTCAGCAAGCCCTCAACATTGCTCTGTAAACTATGTGGAGCACCTCTAACTCAATTTTATCAACAATGAGAGTTGGTTTTCTGGAGAAATTCCTTCCAAAAAATGAAAGGTTAAGCAGTTTGGTCTCGTTTCTTATCTACAACAATGAAGTTTTACTTTGCCTTCTGTCTCCTAAGCTGGTGCTGCTAGCCAGGAGAGGAGTTATCCATGAGTGCAAGGTATTCACAAAGGAGTTCTAAATCACCCAAGCAGTAGCTTCTGCTTCCTGTCTCCTGAGCCATTTCTGGAAAAAAAAAAAAAAAAACTGTTCTTGGCAATCCTAGCATGTTGTACAGGCCCAGCAAGACTGATTGCTGATGTCATTAATTAGAACAGCCATTACATTTCCCTAATTCATGATAGTTTCCTAGCAGCCCCTGGATCAAGAGGTCACAGCATTAACTGGACCGGATCCTTCTTTTTCCTTTGAGTGCCTCTGTGTTTGCTGAACAGACTACACTGGATGTGTGCTTTGTCTCATCCCAGTTAGGTATACTTCCAGAGAAGCCAAAAAAAATTACAGTGGTGAGACGTGGGTGAATTTATTTGTTGCAGAAGTGGTTAAGATCACTGCACAAACATGCCTGAAGATGACTCTCTTATTTGCTTTTTCTTATAGCAGTTCTAGTATTTTAAATGATCATAGTAACAGCTCTGCTATGAGAAAAATGTTAGAGTTCATTAGTATGTCTCTACATGGAGAATTTATGTAGCCTATGACTTGTTGAGGCTTTTTTTAATATACTAAATATTTTGCAACTTAATCACTCATGCATAATGTGAGAACATATGAAGGTCACTCTCTAAGAATGGAAATACGCATTTCTATGCAACAAATTATTTTAGGGAGCTGAAGTGGGGTTCTCGCTGAACTCCACAGGCAGGGTTGCCCGAGTTCTTTTATCTATGACACTGTACACATTTCTTCTCATAGATTTTTAATACTTTCCTTACCACCAAGCTGTGGTTTTTGCCCATGATTTTCCTTTGTGAAACTGAAAACATGAATCTGGGAAAGAAATATGGTTGTTGGACAATGTGATAATGAATCTCAATACTGCAGTATCCCATTGAGTGTATTGATTACTACTACCTATTCACTCTAGAATGTCACACAATGGCTATTACAGCTTTTGGAATGCTCGGTCTAATTATATGGTCTTCGATTTTTCACATACAAAATAATTTTAGTGGCAGTTTTCCTATTATAATAGCCCTTTTTATTTGCTTCAAAATTTCAATTCTGTACTTCTTGATCAAAGAAGGCTTTCTATTATCTTTCAGAGAACAGTGGATTGTTAGAAGACAGTTCTTATTCCTGAAAACAATCTTTATTTGCAGAAATGTCCATTTCTTATGAAGTCTCTCATGACACAGACCTTGTATGAACTTTGCTCTGTTTAGGCAATGAATTTCAAAGGAGAAGTTAAATAACAAGAAGAATGATCAAATAATTAAAATGCTAAACTTAGCTTAAAGCTCTTGCATTTATGATAGGGGCCTCATATTTGTGACCTGTAAATAAGTCACAAGATGGATGTGCCTCAGTTTCTTGATCTGTAGTGTAAAAGTCAAAGATAAAAAATTTTTATATTCTTCATAAGAGTGTTGAAGGGCCTACATTTACAGCAGCTCAAACCAGTAGACCAAAAATCAGCCTGACTTTGTGTTTTGTCCAGTCTGGGTTCAAAGCCGTGAAAAAAAATATCTGATTCTGTACCTACAATACACAGAAATGAGTTTCAAGTTCATTAGAAACTAATCCAAGATCTCCCAAAAACTGGACACATACTTTCTTAAAACTTTGTGAATCTTTCAGGAATTAGAAGAGTAGGTGAGAGTGAAAAGAAAGGTTAAAACCTCAGAATTCTGTCTACCATCTGCTTTAAGTTTATTGTTAAAATATTTTTTAAAAATCATAAACAAAGTGTAAAGTTGTCCTCTAAATGTCACCTTATCTGCTTCTTCAGCATATGTCATATGCCTTTGAGTCTCAGGAAGTATAAAACAAAAGTAACTGGTTAATCTCAGAAATCATCAGTTTTATATAACTATTTTGATTGGACTCATCCCAACTATGAGTTCACATATGCATTTCACTGACATTGCCTAATATATAATGGTAAGATATGTATTGCCATAAAACACTGACTGGAGAGAAATTCTTACCTAATTCAAATACCTGCTGGCCCAAATAGGGCTATGCTTCACCTTCAGTTCTTTCATGTCTCTTTTCACTCTTGGATGCCAAAATGCTTTGGAAAAGAAAGCACAAGATATGCTCTCAACACTTCTGGGTGAAATGACTTGTTATACATTACGTAGAGAGTCATCCGTTTACTTGCGTACAATTCTATATACTTATGTTAACCTCATAAAGGGATTAATTTTTCCAGCTTGGTAAACAGAAGGCAAAGAGTCAAAATCCTGTTATCTTCAGCCAGAACTTCTTCAGCTGCTACCTTAAATGCCACATTCATGGTTAACTGTTATTGGGAGAGCCTTTCAGAATATATACTCTGTGCCCTGGTATAGATTGTGGACTGAAAACCATAACAAGGGAGCCTGTTTCATCAGAACATGTTGATCTTTACAGACTTCAGCCTGGCTTAGTAGTGTGCAACAAGAAGCTGAAAGCAAAATTTCATCTGCTAAAGTTAACCAGAAGTTTGAGGCCATGGTTGAAAGAAAGAGTTGGAATGGGGATAACAACAACAGAAACAGCTAGGTATAAGCTTTATACAGTCTTAAGTGAGGATTTTATGAATATCTTTTACATAGTTTGGACTTTCATTAAAAGACTAGGCATCACAGGTTTATAAGAAATTAAATTTTTAATGAAGAAAGAGAACAAATCAAAAATGTATAATAAATCATTACCCTCCCATCCCTAGATCCTGGACCCCTCACGCTCTATTGCATATTCTGGAGGTGTCTCAACTCCGAGAAAATTGAAGATTGCTTCAGAGAAGTCCCAGGATAGCATCCAGTTCCCAACCATCCTGTAAACAAGGGCAAGTCCTTCAAGTTTTCAGAGATTTGTGTGCATTCATGTGTTTTCACCTTTCCTGAGAACTACTCAAAGTCATTGAAAAGGTAGAGAATTCCACTTTTACTAAAGGAAGGCTCGGTTAGCCAGTTCACTATAAGAATGTAAGCCCTAAGTGAAAACATTTCATATGTAAACATGTGACTTCATTTTTTATAAAGTTTTTAAAATTTTGTGTTTTATGCTAGATGGATAGGCTCTGATGCCTGTCAATCTTTGGAGAAAACACATATCATTAGAGAAACAGAAATATATCTTCAGTGCAAAGGCATCCTTAAGAATTTACATGTTAGCAATGCCAGAAATTTATGTGGCTGAACATAGACTCAAGAATCCATTTCAAATTAAAAAAAAAAAAAATCTCCAGCTGTTGCCACATCTGTTATCAGGACCTGCTGCCATGACAGTGAATGCATTTAAGGCAATTGTTACAAGAAGCAACTTTTGTCTCTTTGTACCTAGAGGAAAGGGGGATCCGTTGGAGGCTATGGGACATTAATCTTTAGATGCAGAATATCAAAAGTGGATTTAAATCTTAACAGAAGATAGGATACTAAGATATCAAAATCAGGCTGTGGAAAAAATACTGCAGTACTAAAATAATGTACAAGTGAATGTGTCTGGAAACTTAAACACAGTATCAGGAAAATTTATGTAAAGTCACTTTGAGACATAGAATGACAGACCTTCAGCTGAGAACAAAAAGAGTCATATGTGTAAATTGGCATCTGTCACTGATTTAAATTTACTCCTGTGTACTCTAGCTGGCTAAGAATTCTCAAAGGTTTTTGAACAATATTTTAATGTTTCTCAACATATATACCATTCTCAAAAAATCTACCTTGGAGTACTATGTGAAGTGAGAATAAAGGAAGTTCTCTGAAAGTATGAATAAGTTGGGAAGTGTCTTTGGAGGTGCAAAGTTTACCTTATAAAGGTGTACAATTTTGCATGAGAAACAACTAGCTTAACAAAAATGTCTATTTTAATAATACTTTAAAAATAGTTAATTTTTAAAAGAAAAAACTTTTTATGTTACAGTTTTGTAAAAAACTTGCAGAAAGGAATAGAGATACACATCATATTGCAATCCTTCTACACGTCTGTAACAGTCTGTTTAGCTTTCATCCCTGTGGTTTTTTACAGAGTCTTTCAAACTGCACAATCAGTAGAGAATACCAACACAAACAACCCTCTTTGTTGATTTGCTTTTCAGATCAGTTCTTCAGTCGTGAATTTGCCTTTTGGCATCTTTCTTGGTGTATGTTCAATGCACTAGTCAAACAAATGTAGTGTCACAGCCATCATAAAAAGTCATCAAGCTTTCCAAGCTGAACAAATTGGTTTGCGCCTGCCAAATACTGGGCAATTTTTATTTTTGATACATTGTGCATTAAAGCAAAATCCATCAGCAGAACAGTTTGAGAGGAAATAAGAAGTGTTATCTTCTGGGGAGGCCTAAAAGACCAGCTATAGTGGTAGTGAAATTTCTGTGCCATGATTTAATTAAAAAAAAAAACATTGTCTTACTCTTTCACTGATAGATTTTAAATTAGATAGTCTTCTGAAGAGACAGAGGTAGTAGTCCAAATTATAAAACTGCTGTTGCAACTGTTCTTCCCGTGCAGCTATTTCTGCACCTTATTACTTTATCTAGGGACTGAGGCCCTCCTTATGGTGTGCACTGTCCATATATTCAATGAACTGATGGTCCTAGTCCTAGAAGATGGCTGCTCTCTGTGAAGAGCAGGAAGCACAGGAATACAAAGAAACCTTATCAAAAGGTTTACATTTAGCAGACATCTCCCTTTCCTTTTTCCTGGACTGTCTCTTCTTTACTGAGGTACTGATTTTACTCACTTCCCTCTTAAAGTCTCAAATTCTAATCAGCACCTTTCCTTTTGAAAGGCTAAGTGGAACACAATTTCCACTGGAGATTGTAGATCCACCTGTTCCCCAGAATTTATACAACACACTCCTATCTTCTAGGAACACTTTCTGCTCTATTTCAGACTTCTCAGACATTCAAAACACGGCAGGTCCTAAGATTTTCCTAAACATGTACATGTTTGTGCAATATAACCATATGCTTAGCTGGACACTTCTTTGATGTGCATGCAATGTGGACTTAATCTGCTTAATCCAACATTTGGTAGCTGTTTGTCTTTGTGGGTTTAGAGCAGCTTTGGTGTAAGATTACAACAGAAGCAGCAGCTTTACCAGTAAGAACTTTCCATTAATTTTCAATAAAATAAGTATCCTTACTTTTCTGAAGGTGAAGAAGAATTGGTGCTTCATCAGTTACTATTGTGCTGATGTTTCAGATGGGAGGCTGCACGTTCCAAAATCGTAAACCAATGACCTAGAAAATGGTAGGGCACACAAAATTACAAATGGGATGTTCTCCTGCTGCAGATGCAAAGCATCTAGCCCAGTTCAAAAAAGCTCTTATTGCAGTGAGCTCTTTGGAGCATGGAATATGGTAAGTGTAACTGCAGCTTTCTTCAGTGGAACTCCAATCTGGAATGAGGATTTTGAATGCTATGGTCATGTAAGGTGCAAGATGTGATGTGAGTTTTGCCTTCCTTTCTAATGAAAAACGGGATCCTCACAGTCCCAGCAAATGGAGGACACCTGCTTTACTATACATTAGTTCGCCTCCAGTTATCAGTGGAGTCAAAAACATAAAAACTGAAGGAGAATTAATATTAGACTTTGTTCAGCATAGGCTGTTTTGAACCAGCGCAGTAAAGCTGTAAGGCCATAGTAGTTTTCAGTTATATATAAAAAACATCAAAAGTAACGTGTCCTGTATTTCTCCTTTGGGTCTGGAAATTGAAATAACAACAATGAGATGTGTTTCTTTTAACTTTCTTCATGGCTGGGCTCACTTATGGAAGCTTAATGATGATTAATAGGTTAAACACAGTTGAAAATTAGCCTTTCCTCCCCAAGAGCTTATTTGACTCAACACATTTCTCAGATTTTTAAAGGTAAACTGATTATCTCCAGCACTTGATCAAACAATCACAGGTACTTATGAGTAGTCAGTGCAAACGTAAAAAATTTGCCATTTCACTTTTCTCATTTACTTTTCTCTTGTGTATCTTGGCAAAATGTACCACTCTGGTTTTCTCTAACAGCAGCCTCAGAAGTGCTCCTATTTATTGTGCCAAATTCCTCATGGTTGATATATATTTATAAGACAGAAACACAGCATAATTCTATTTTTAAATAGAACAGATTTTTGCAGTGTTACAAACAACACAATAGCACCAGTTCCATGCTTGATTGTGTTAATTATATGAACATTTCTAAAACAAATTCAAATTCCATTTCTTACATAAATATGCATGTACCTGTGTCTTCTTTAATCCCTGTTTATTACCTCCTTCTCTCACTAGACCTTTCTCTAGTACTTATATTCAGAACTTTGGTTGGCCAGAGCAGCAGTCCCATCATGATGAAGCCAGCTATGAACCAGAGACTAAATGTTTTGATTTTATGGTACATTCATTTCTCACTTGCCAATCCTGAAAGTATCCCTTGCAGTCCAATATAAGTGGTCCTTTAGCACCCAGTTTTTTGTGCAGAAGGAAATCCTTCCCCTGCGAACTCAGTGCAAACTATGCCATCCACAGGTAGCTCCTGCATTCTGAATTGGTGGTGCAAGGGGAAGCTACGTTTTCTTCCAACTCAGAGGTGCACATGGAAAAAAGAGGAAGGAGCCCCAGTCTCTGAGGCGTATCCAAGATCAGCATTTGTTCTGAGGCAGTTTCCTTTTGTGTGTTATTGCCAGACACAGACACAAGAGCTGCATGGAAAGTGCCACGGTTAATCCAGAAATATTCTCTGCCAAAGAGCAAGAGGGAGACCCAAGAAATGTAGGAGCTGGTGCGGAGGAACAAGGCTTCTTTGTACCATGAGACTCAAGTGCATCCTGTAATAACAGTGGCAGTTTGTGGTCCTAGGAGAAGCAAACTCACTATTTCTAACACAAACAGTAATGGTGACCATCTCTGTGTCACTCACGGTACAATTGAAGGGGTCAGTTTCTCTGTGTCCCTTATTTTCAGAAAAGATTGTCTTCATTTTATTATAAGCAGAATCCACTCCTATATTCACAGTATAAATATCCAATAGAGAGAGATATACTTTGATTGCAAGCAGCTGTTGCCATCTGATCAGGGGATGTATTGCAAATATTTTAGCAAATGTTTCTCCTCCTCCTCTTTTCTCCTAACACACTGACAAAGTTGATGCGTGACTGGGAAATCTATTCATACGTGAAGAAATTCCCCATGTCAAACCCCAGACAGCAGGCAATACCATTTCGCAAGCACATACATCAGTGGCACCTGTTAGAGTTTAAACTTTGTTCTCTAAAACCTTGACTAAACGGAGTGGCAAGAGGGGTGTGTGCTTTAGACTGTGAATCTTGGAGGTGACGAGGAAGTTCGATCCCTGTTGACTGAACCTGAAGCTAAAAACTCACCATAAGCACGAAGCTAGACCTTCATTATGTTTTTTATTAGATGCTCCATTGAGAACAGCAGTATTTAAATCAGTGAGATGTGATATTACCCCTGAAACAGTCTCTTCAGAAGTATTATTATGAGTGCTAAAAAATATTTTCAGTTTTAGGCCAAAGAGAGGGAAAGAGTCTTAGTCTCTTTGGTGAAGAGAAAGGAGTTGTTTAAACAAAGTCACTGACTCAGACCCCCTCAGTTCAGGAAGGACAGGGAACTGCTGGAGAGAGTCCAGCGCAGAGCCACAAAGATGATGAAGGGAATGGAGCATCTCCCTGATGAGGAAAGGCTGAGGCAGCTGGGTCTCTTTAGTCTGGAAAAGAGGAGACTGAGGGGTGACCTAATCAATGTTTATAAATATGTGAAGGGTGAGTGTCAGGAGGATGGAGCCAGGCTCTTCTCTGTGACATCCAGTGGTAGGACAAGGGGCAATGGGCTCAAGCTGGAACATAGGAGGTTCCACTTGAATATGAGAAAAAACTTCTTTACAGTGAGGGTGA
>WKFP01014818.1:794125-849669 GCA_011057875.1 Pterocles orientalis
GAGAGGTTGTGGAGTCTCCTTCTCTGGAGACATTCAAAGCCCGCCTGGATGCGTTCCTGTGCGATCTGATCTAGGTGTTCCTGCTCTGGCAGGGGGATTGGACTAGATGATCTTTCGAGGTCCCTTCCAATCCCTAACATTCTGTGATTCTGTGATTCTGTGACCTATAGGGTAGAGAGCAATCTACAGTGACAGAAGTGACAGAGCTCCTAATCCCCAGTTTTAATTTGATTCATCACTTTCTTAACTATGACCATGAAACCACTGGGGTAAAAACTTCTTGTTCCACTTTGCGCTGTTCCTCTTCAATGTGAATAAATCAAGCAAGACTTGAACAGAGTCATTATACTGGGGAATAAATGCCTTTTGCTTATATTATATTTAAATCCAGGCCCAAATTCTGCCTTAGTATATGCTCATGTTTGTATTCAAATGTGGAAATCTACCCCAAAATTGCTTAGCTACTTTAAATGAGAAGTAAATCAGAAAACTTTGCTGCACAGAAAGAGTGCAGTTTTTTATTTGATATGTACAGTAGAATCCAGCAAGGTGCTGAGTATCTCCAAGCCAGGTCTGCAGTCTATCAGCTCTCAGCAAGTCCAGCAGAGACAGCAGGTACTGACCTCTTCCTAGAAAATACCCTGTGTCACCCAGGATACTGACTAAATAGAAAAGACAAGCATCCAGTGCCTCACTTGATGTCCCTAGGCAGTTTGCTGCAAGATTAGTTTCAAGTTTTAATGAAAATTAATGGTAATGATATAATGGGGTTTTTAATTAGAAAATATACAGTCCTTCAGCACATTCCACTCAAGTCCTGGATGACTGAAAATCAAATCACAGCAATCACTGGTTAATACCAAGATACACATTCTGATTATTCTAGGAAGTTGTAGAGCTTCACATTGCGTACTGTATGTATTGTATCACAATCTTTCTAGGCATTTGTGGCCAAATACCATAAATACACACAGGACATGTACAGCAATTCATTATACCTACATCTGATTACATCTGTCATTAATATCAGGAAATATTCCCTTAAAAAAATACACATGTATGTACAATACTTGTGCATCTGCTAATACAACTGATCAAGGTTACAGGCTGGATCTTGATTCCTTGATCTCCATGTGTAACTTCTGTTTACTTCAGCATTTAAGATATGATTTCTATGGTAGATTCCTCTGAGCACAACATATTACACCCACTTACTCTAGAAGTAAATGCTCCCTGTGCTCTCACATGCTTTTACTCAAGCTGCTCTCTCTCGTTTTCTCAGCTTGAATGATTCACATTAGAAACATTTCCCTTATAGTTTCTTCTTCGTGCTCTTAATTTGTTTTCTGTTATGCTATTCAGAGGACACAAAGAGGTTAAAAGTGCTTATTAGCTTATTAGCTTTAACTATACAGAACAATATTGCTTGCTGATTGTCCTTGTTTCACCTGGGCTAAAGACAATTTTCTTTTTAGTAGCTAGAATAGTGCTGTATTTTGAATTCAGTATTAGATTTGTTATGAGAGGAATGCTGATAATACTGATGTTTTTAGTTGTTTCTAAGAAATCAAGGACTTTTCAGCTTTCCATGTTTTGCTAGTATGCAAGTACACAAGAAGCTAGGAGGGAGCATAGCCAGATTAATGGACCCAGACTGGCCAGTGGGATATTCCATATCGTACAAAGTCACCCTCAAGTACAAAAATGAGTGTCAGCTGGAAAGTGGGCTCCTCTCTTCTGGTACTGCGTTTCCGAGATTTACTCTCCTCTGGGATCACTAGACAGGAGCAAGCTGGGCCTGGGTCAGTGGGTGGTGAGCAATTGTACTGTGTATCACTTGTTTGTATATTCTATTGTCGTTATCATTGTTGTCATTATTATTTTTAGTTTAATTCCAATGATTAAATTGTTCTTATCTCAACACAGAAATCTAACTCTCAGAGTAGAGATCCTTTGAGACACGGGAGGGTGAGCAAGCAGCTGCATGATGTTTGGACTAGCTGACTTTAAACCACAACACTAATAAAAATCCCACACAACTCTGAAGTTAAGATTGTTTCTGGGATTTACTGTCAAAGAACCCTAACCCTTTTCTCTTTGGTGTCTCTGCGCTTACACAAAGTTCCACAATGAGTATTTTCAAGTTTTTAAAATTTTACAGCCTGATAAACTGATAAATCTGATAGATTCTTTATCACCTTGGGTAAACTAGAAAGTTTGTTTTCATGAGATAAAAAGACATCAAACATGTTTAATGGATTTTCACAACAAACAAGTAAAAAAAGAAATTTAGTAATAAAATACAAAATAAAGGAAAGAAGAAATAATATTAAAAGCAAAACAGGCTTACAGGACACCATTTTAACACATTTAGGAAAAAAATGCTTCTAAATTCTTCTTTCTAAATGCAACATTTTTATTAAAGACTGAAAAATAAATATGCAGATAAGTAACATACCTCACAAAAGTTATTTTCATGGCTGTGCAGAAAACAGAGACCAATATACAGAGTGTAGACAGTTTCAGTGTCTAAAGAATGTCCTCTAGAAACAAAGTATGAAAGAAACAGACCACTCTCAAGAATGACAAGGAGAAAGTGTCATATGATGTTGCAGGGCTTGAAATATGCCTAACTGTAAATGAAACAATCAGGAAATTTTCATGCAAGAAAACATCTACAGTTACAATCTATATATAGTCTGAGCTCTAACTTTGTTTTCTTTTTACCAGGAAAGATGTTTTGTCTGCTATTTTATATAGACAACACAATGGCTGATTAATATTTAATGTAGTGTGAACCCTTTAATGATGATAGACTTTTATTTTGTGCACTTGGACTCTAGTGCTGCAGAAGATTCACTTTGATTTTCTCTGCCTGCCAGGGTCCTAGAAAAATAAGTGAGAATCTCTGCTTTTCTTGAAAGAGTAGTTCTAGCTGACTGCCTTGTCAAAACAGGGCTTGAAAATGTAAACCAATATGCAGCAGGCTATTTCTGCTGCTACATTTTTCTTACAGATGGCTGAGAGCAAGGGAATAGGCCAATAAATGACTTACACACAAATATTTACAAATGAATACACAGAAGTTCTTTAGCCAGAAACCAGTTACATTTGCAGTAACCTGAAGAAATCTGCCTGGTTACTTCTCCAGATCTGTAGGCTGGATCTTTGCTTTGTGGACAAGAATAGGCTACATTTTTGTGGGGGAGGATGGACATGTTTTGCAGGCTCAGAGAGGCTCTGAATATTAACTCATAAGTGCAACCTATATATACATTTTGCCAGAATATCCTTTTCTACCCACTTGTGGGCAAAAAAATTGTGTTCTGTCGTGGCACACTCTGCAACGTTTTTGAAAACTTGCATTTGATACTTCGCTGTTTTGGGGACAGGATTGCTATGTAGGACCAGTGAGTCTTTAGGAAAAGGACTGTCATTTCAGAATATTTCTCTTTAGGCTGATGATGAGGAATGTGTCTTGATCCTGGTAGAACATTGTATATAGAATAGTGTATTTAAGTTGTATCATATATGTACTTATATATATTAATATTTCTCTTAACCAAATATCGATAACATGGAAGTAATTCCCATGCTGTCAATATCAACGTAAAGCCATCAGACTAAGTCATGGTCTGCAAACAAGTACTTCAGTTCTTTCCATTCCGCTCAGGAATGGTATAAGGGCTCCCCCGGATCAGAGCCTCTCGGTAAATTGTTTCTCTCTTAGCATCTTGCTATCTTTCCCAGCTTTTTTCACAACTCTTCTCAAGGCCTGATGCTCCTTGCTATTTTATATGCCTGCATCACCAGGGCTACTCACTGAGCCTGTCAGATTCCTTAACATTTTCTTTGCTACTGCTAGCAACCCCAAAATATGCCTGTGCGTGAAGGTTATTTTTCATGTTTAATGAGGTGCTGTGATTTTAGTGGAATTTCTAGTGTTTGCCATGATGTTAAAGAGTCACCTTGTCTGACATTGTAACTTAACTGTATTTGCAAAGTAAATATTTTCTCAAAGGCTTCAATTCCCAAAGAGCAAATTTGATGCTGCCTAGTGTTCAGATGTACTTGAATTTAATTTATATGACTGCTCACCAAACCATGTGCACTATTCTGCAATATTCTTCAAATTGAGAGTCAAAAATTTTCACTTCTGCCGTGTGTTTTGACTAAGCCACGTAGTCACCTAGGTGACCTTGATGACTATGACATTTATCTCATTACCTAGCAATGATGACTATAAATATTGTATTCTGTGCATGTACCAGTCCACGTTCAACAGGTCTCTGGAGTCCAAAGTTTGCCACCTGGTGAAAAGAGCATGATGGAGATGAAAGCAGTGGACTGGGTTATATGAGAACCACATCCAAATCCCAAAGGTTGATTAGCCTTGGGGCGGGAGGGTGCAGCTGGCTGCTGTTCAGGGACCCCACACAAAGGGTGCAAGTGCGGGGTGGTGGCCCAAGCAAGAAGGTGAGCTTTATACAAGTCATCTCATTTCTCTACCTGTCAAATGAGGAAAAGTAATAGCTTTGTTCACAGTGGCATTGTGAAATAAATACGTTCGTTGCCTGTAAGATACTTGGAAATCCTCTGATTTAAGATACTGTGGAAGTGCATGTTATTTATTACATCTACAAATTGTATGTACCTGTGGCCTCGGCTTACACAGAATAAATGACGTGTTACGAGCACAGGCCAATTAACTGATTTTAAAGGTGTAAAAGGGACAAGTCAACTTGCCTTTAATGTATCCAAAATAATTTTGTTTCAGCCTGATTTTGTTTGTTGCTTTCAAACTGGTGGGTGGTGTGACCCTGTAACCTTTTATCTCTCTAAGGTATCTGTCTTTTTAACCTTTTTTCTTAAAGCATTTAGGTTTGGAAACTATCTTTATTTGAGATACAACCTACCATCTCATTCTATTATTTTCTTTATGAAAAGACTTGATTATAAAAATAGTAAGAGTTTTATTGTAGTAGTAAGTGGTACATTACTTTTTCCCTGTTAAAAGCATGATTAAAAGTATTTGGTTCCATGTTTTTGTAACTTTGGCCCTTGTCCTGAAAATTCAGAGTTACCATTGAATCTATTGTGTATCTAGTGGGGTTGTTAAAAAAAAAAAAGACAAAATTTCTGCTGAAAAAAATAATTAAATAAAACTTCTAAAACTGTGGCAATTAAGTATAACCACTTCTTTCACTCTGATCAGGCCAGTCTATAGATTACTAGTATCCATTCCCATCCCACACTGCAAAATCACCTTGGGTAGCTACAGCCAGGTTTTTTTGTGAAGAAACACTCCTCAACATCTCCCTGGAAGAACTGGCAGCCGTTAAATTCCTTTGGGCAAATGTCAACAGGTGCATCTTTAACCTTTCAAATTTTCTGTATGTGGTGTGGGTTACTGTGGTGTGGTGGTCAACTAATCACCACTGGGAAAGAGACTTCATGTTAACCCAGTTCCACCTGATTAAAAACAGTTTTTCATATAATAAAAAAAGCTTTAAAAAAGCTTCCTCCATAGATAGGTAAAAAGAAGTACTGTAATCTGGATAAGCTTGGTTGTAGAAGAAGGGTTAGCAGCTCCTGGTTGACAAATGAGTTTCTTTCCTTTGCACAGTGCAGACTTTTCCTCAGAAACATGTTGCCATCAATTAATACAAATTGTGAACTGCCACTTTTCACATAAGACACAATAAAATATCCCCACTTGCATAAAGACTGTAGAGATGCCTGGAGCACAGCTTCTTCCAGGATCTCTTTACCGGGTGGGGAACAAGCAAGCTATCAAATGTCATAAAATAAGTAGCCTTAAGAGCCATTAAAGGGGAAATGTAGACATTGCTGAGAGCAGCAAAACCAAGGATACTCAGGTGACAGGCGCTCAGAGTGTGAATGGGACCGTGAAGGAAGGTGGTATGCATCTTTCAATGGTAGCTGCCATGTCACTCTCTCTGTAAACTGCTCTCTTAATAGGCAGCTTGGGAGTGGTTGGTTTCGTCTTTGAAAACATGGAGTCCTCTCCTGTCACTACTCAGTATGTGAAACAAGTAACTGCAAACCAAAGAAAACAAAGAGAGAACAAACTACAGTTAAGCAGAAGACTTTTCTTAAGCAGAGTCTTTCCACTTGCCAGCCTTGGCAAAGAGCCTCGGTACGTACTTAATATCACAACCCCATACATGAAATACTGACAGAAATGGAGATTCTGTTTAAAGATAGTATCAGCATTCCTTGGGTAGGCTCTAAATCTTAAAAAAACAACTCAGCGTGTTGTTTGCTGAATTATGCTGTCAGTTCATATGTTTCAATGTAGAGTAGACCTTGCAAACACAAACTGTTTATTTGTAAGGTGTTTTAGGTATTTACATGCTTCACGGGAAGAGTAAACTTCACAGAATATGCTCTTCGGTATGTCTGAATTGTAACACTATTGAATTATTTTTAAGGGGAATAGAGAAGACCCCAGAACCCTCCAGTTGTTTAAGTTTCTGATACCCTTTACTACGTACCACCAGTGCTGCTTCTTTCATACTTACATCTAGATAGCTCCTGAAATTAAAGAGAGTGAAAAACAAAGGAGAGAGAAGGATGTCTGTAGTTCTGAAACATCACCCATTTCTCCTACAAGAGACTCTTCCTTTCTTCACACAGATATCATTGTCAGAGTGCTACTAGGGAAATTGCAGTTCAGGTTTTGGCACGCAGCAGAAGGCAGTGGACAAAGAGCCACTGAAGGAGTGTCAGCGCATCTAAGCCCACATTGCCATGGCTGCAGATCTTGTCTGCTTTCCTGTCTCTGCCAGATGTGCAACTCCATCTCTCTGCCCAAGATTTGCTGTCATCTTGAGGATTCAGCAGTTCTTGGGTGTTTCAGTTGTAATAAAGTTATGAGAGAGCTGACCATAACAGACTCATCTTCACCTATTTATCCCTAAGCATGCAATAAGAATTGAGGCCATCAACGTTTTTATTTCCATTTCTCAATACGAAACAGTGTCCAATGACTCCACTAGATACAGTTACACAGACCTCAAAAGTCTTATTTTTTGCCTCTGTTTCCCAGCAGACTACAGTCTTTTGTCCCTTTCTTCTGGGAAATCTGTCTTAGTGCTTTTTCTGGCTCCAGGATCTGGGCACATGGGATTTCTTCTCACAAAGTGATTTGTGCAAGTTAAGAGCTAGGCCTGGCACCAACATGTTTAAACACTCTTTAGTTTCCTTGACTTTTCTCATTATTTAGATTGTGCAAATTCAGGTTCCGCAGACTTTCTTTAGAGCCACAAATTTATGCAAATATTTTTCTCTTTCTTAGAGTCAGTTGTTTGGGTTTAGTGTCCATCTTTCTCAGATTTTCCATTCATCTTCTGCAATTCATCGTGAGAACTTCTTGGGGCTGCCTTGTAATCTTTAAATGTATTGCTATAGCCACTAGACAAATACCACTACAAGCAAAAGAATCCAAATGCTAATCCAATGTGCAACCTTAAGATGTTAGTACTGGTTTTTAAGCATACCTCAGCAATTCAGAGATATAGTGAAACTTTTGGGGGATTTTGGGCTTGTTTGTTTAGGTGGTTTTTTTACAAAGGGCTCCCACATATTCTTCCTACGGGATAAGAGTGGGTGTTGGATTATTTGACAGTCTAAAGAAACCTCCTGTGTCACTGTGGACAAGGCAGGCAGCAGCACTCAGCAAGCACAGACAACAACAACATTTTCTGCACAGCTCTTATTTTGTTTTAGGAAAGTTGACTCAGTGGTTTCCCCGTTTAAGGTGCCAACATGGGAAACGTTAAGAAGCGGGTCTAAATAGTTTTTCCCATTTTTGTTTTATGCTCTACCAGGACTGTATTAGCCTCAGAAACCTGCCGTCTGTTCAGACTCAATATAACAGTATCTGTTATACTGCAGAGGGAGCAAACCTCAAGTGGGAGCTTTAATGAGCCTCGTTCTTACTTTACCGGAGGCAAGAAAATCCCTGCAGAAGTTTCTGGAATTGGGTGCTGTCTTATTCATGTATGTCCCTGCAGTACTGAATAGGAGAAATGTCTGAATTATGGAATTTTGCTGCTGCAATTTCCTGTGGTAATAGATTAGGAGGTTTTCAAGGACTCTTGTAGAAATTTTACACTGACATTTCCATTAACATTTCCTAAGTGTATATGGCCAGTAGGGACAGACACCTCATTTATCTCTTAGTGGACATGTTGTTTCAGTGGAGGAAGAAACAAAAAGAGAAATAACTAGATCATCTATATTTGCCGTGAAAAGGCTAAATCTCACCTCCAAAGACTCACTGGAGAAATTCAGGTACAGAGGCCCTGGTGACCATCTGCCGTAAAGTACAGGATAACTTGCAGAGATAGTGAGCACTTGCAGATATTTTTGCCACCAAAAACTAAGGAATTGTTGAGCACTCTGTTGCTTGGAAGATCAATGAAATCTGTGTTCTGCACCTTGTAACATGCTCTAGCAAAGCTAATCCTTTTGAGAAAGTCAGCTCCTCCTCAATTTAAAATGGACTTTGATTTCACCATGACCTCTCTCCCCACCTAAGACAAGGAAAATAACAACACTTCATCTAAGGATAAAGGCAGTACTTACAAAGCTCTCTAGGCTAATGTAGTGAGGAGAATTATAGAAAAATCTATGAGGAAAATAATGATTCTGCACTGTGCACAAGGATTGACTGGCATATAATAAAAAGCAAGGGTGGTGACTATGAATTCAGAGATTGCAGTCCAGCTTGTGAACTGAAAAAAGCAGGATGTTACAAAAGAGGAAACTCTTTGGATTATATTGCCAAAAAATACATAAAGGCAGACTGATTGTCCTTTTATCCTGTTGAAACCTTACTGTGGTCAGCAAGAAAGAGTTGCTTCAGATCTCAAGAAGCTTTGGCTTCAGACTGAGGGATCAAACTGGGGATCTCAAATGAGCTTATCAAAGTGAGATGGCAACATGTGGTGTAGCTGAAGGGCCCATGTACTGCTGTTTCTCTGTGCAGGGAAAACAGTGCAGAAACCTTGACATCGCAGAGAAATTTCAAACCTCTGTCTTTGGTAGAGGTGTCTGGACAGGATGCATATGTAAATATGACCACTGTAAATGGATCATGAACTTGAAATTTATTTGGGAAATTTTGGGAGTCTTTGGGATTGATTCAACCACTTTGTGTTTCACTCAGTAAAAGAGAGGGAAAGGTTATTTGCAAAGACTGGAGAAGGCAAAAATAGCTCTTCCTGCCTATGAGAGTCATCCTTAAATGTCAGCAATAGTTTAGAAATAAAAGCACATATGAATTGTTTGTTTATATGTTACTTACAACAAAAAAGCTTTTGAAACAGCAGTAAGGGGGAGCAAACAAAACAGAGTGCCCTGCCTGCATCAGCTCTTACTCCTGACATCCGGAGGGGTCAACAGAGTTGCCTTTCTGAGTATCAGCAGAAACAAAACTCAAGCCACAATTTGGTTAGTGTAGGTGAAAAACTTAATTTACAGCCTGTAGTGATGCATATTTTATCACATGCTGCGAAGAAGCTGCAGTAGCCCCATAGCACTGTGGTGCATAAAAAGATTCATTTAATAGGTCCTAAAAATAAAATAGAGCTAATCAAAACTCTGGTATAAACGTCATGCTGCAAATTTTAGTCAGAATGAAGGATCAAGTAAAAGTTTCAAATAGAAGTGAGATACTCCAAAAATACATTTGAAGGAGTCAGGTGTGTTTCACACATAGAGGAAATAGTATGTGTGGGGGGTTGACCCTCTCTGGACTTAAGGCACCTCCAAAGCAACCCTATCACTCCCCTCCACAGCTGGACAGGGGACAGAAAATACAACAAAAGGCTCATGGGTCGAGGTAGGGACAGGGAGGTCACTCACCAATTAACTTCATGGGCAAAACAGTCTCAGTTTGGAGAAATCGGTTTGGTTTATTATCAATCAAATCAGAGTAGGATAACGAGAAATAACTAAATCTTAAAACACCTTCCCCCTAGCCCTCCCTTCTTCCCAGGCTCTATTTCAGTCCTCATTTCTCTACCTTCTCCCCCCAAGCAGCACAGGAGGTTGGGGAACAGGGAATGTGGTCAATTCATCACACATAGTCTCTGCCTCTCCTTCCTCCTCAGGGGAGGACTCCTGACCCTCTTCCCATGCTCTAGCACAGGATTCCTTTCACAGGAGACAACCCTCCATGAACTTCTCCAACGTGAGTCCTTCCCACAAGCTGTAGTTCTTCACAAACTGCTCCAGTGTGGGTCCTTTCCATGGGATGCAGTTCTTCAGGCACAAACTCCTCCAATGCGGGTCCTCCACGGGGTCACAAGTCCTGCCAGCAAACTTGGTCCAGCCTGGGCTCCTCTCTCCATGGCTTCACAGGTCCTACCAGGAGCCTGCTCCAGCATGGGCCTCCCCCAGGTTCACAGCCTTTGGACATCCACCTGCTCCGGTGTGGAGTCCTCCCTGGGCTGCAGGTGTATCTCTGCTCCCCCATTACCTTCATGGCTGCAGGGGCACAGCTGCCTCACTATGGGCTGCACCACGGGCTGCAGGGGAATCTCCTCCCTTCTTTCTCCACTGACCTTGGTGACTGTATGGTTGTTTCTCTCACATCCTACTCCTCTCTCCGATGTTGTTTTCACAGCAGTTTTTTTCCCCTTCTTAACTGTGTGATCACAGAGGTGCAACCACTGTCGCTGACGGGCTCAGGCTTGGCCAGCGGTGTGCCTGTCTTGGAGCTGGCTTGTGTTGGCTCTATCAGACGTGTGAAAAGAAGCTTCTAACACCTCCCCACAAAAGCCACCCTTCTCACAGAAGCTAACAAAACCTTGCCACGCACACCCAATACAGCATGGTATTTGGAGAGGGTGTAGGTTTATCGAGGTCAGTGCAGAGAAGAAAACTGTTTCACGCTCAAGGTAGTGAACTTGTATCAGATGATGGTTTACCACTCATCATCTTATACAGGGACATTCACAAAGGCTTTTTGTTGTCCCTTCTGCAGTTCACAGTTTACCCTCCTGCCTTTGACAGGAACGTATGCAGGGACCAGGTCCCCTGCTATTCTCTGGCTGCATTCCAGACTGCGGTACCTCCTGTACAGGAGGACATGTTAACACACAACTTTCCCAGGGAAGGAAGTAGGACAGAAGAGCAGCAATGGTCGCAGGAGAGAGAGTGTAGTTAATTTTTCAAGGGTCGTGTTACCAGTACTGCCATTTACCTTACCAAGTTATGATGCCACAAACCTTTCAGCTTTCTGAATCTATTATTTCAAAGACACTAAGAGCTCATGTTTTTCTGAGGCTGCAATTTGACCGTTAGAGGTGTGCTTTAAAGTGCAATTCCTTTGATACATACGTTCAGTGCCCACTTGAAGTAAAAAGGGAAGAAAAACAGGAAAGATCAAAGTGTGAGGCTGTCCCCATTCTCTATGTGCAAAATTGTCTGTGTGGGACTAACTGACATATTAAAATGGAAACCCAATAAATAAAACTAGGGAGAAGGGAAAGGGAAATGGAGAGGGAAAGGGAAAGGGAAAGGGAAAGGGAAAGGGAAAGGGAAAGGGAAAGGGAAAGGGAAAGGGAAAGGGAAAGGGAAAGGGAAAGGGAAAGGGAAGGAAAATCCTGTCCTACACATCCATAAGAAAAACTTTTTTCTGACCTCTAATGTGGGAATTAGTTCAGCTCTGCACATTCTAGCAAACACAGTTGTCGTTAAGACATAAGCTGTAAAGGGCATATGGTTCATCATTCATGTCCAAGTAATGCTGCTGGGAGCTTCACAAATATACAGAGGAGACAACAGACCCCAAGGTTTTAGGATGAAATATTTTTTCATTAATTGATTTGCAGTCTATCTGGCCCACTTTTGAACCACTCAAAGTAATTTTTGTGGTTTCAAGTACTTTTTCTGCTAAGAGAACTCAAAAACAGCTCTATTTTTTTAGTAATATTTGCAGTCAGTTCTTCCCAAATGGAAATTAATTAGTTTTCCTCATTTGGAAAATATACTAGATCAGGTTCCTTCATTTGTAAGAGCAGATATCATTCATGCTTGTAATTTTAGTTCTTTTTTTTATATTAGATACAGAACTATTGAAGGTTCCTGAACTCAGCTGTGGCCTTTTAACTGGTCATTTCTGATTCAGTTATTCCTTAGAAATTCATAAAAATCAGTGCAGTTTACTATTATTAATGCTTTAAAATGATCCTGGTAACATTCTTCCTGCTAAATGCTTCATTAGTACTATTGTATCTTTATGTGCCAGTGGTCATAAAAAGTCCTAGATAAATTTAAGATATCAATTAGTGAAATTCTTCAATTCTCACTTAGCATTACATCAGTTTTTTCACCTGGTCTCTTTTGTTGTAATTTTTCTGTCAACACTTAACATAAGTATAAAATGTACTTGTTTTTTTGCTTGTAATAAAAATGTTTATATCTATTTGGAACCTGCTTTTAGAAATACTAATCTCCGTATGGAAGATCAAAACATCATTGACAAAATATTTCAAAAGGGTTTCTTTCATGACTTTGCTCTAGATTACTCCCCCAGAGACTGAAACCTTTACCAGTACCAAAGGAAGAGGGAAATGGTTCCTCTGCATATTTGCATAGAAGCCTTGTGTTCATACCCAACTTCAAAGGGTGCCTTTACCACCCTTCTCTCTATGGGATTTTGTCTGGCTCCATATGCAGATGAAACCCCTCCTTCAGGAAAACACAGCTGCACAGGAAAGGAGGGAACACAACTAGCCCCTTCCCAGTAAATGACTGGGACACTGAGAGTACTTGCCCTGCCCAGCCACAGGGACACAGACATTCAGATCAACTTTATCGTTCAGAGACAGGAAGAAGGGCAGGAAGGTGCTGGGAAAAAAAGTTCTTCCTGCTTGTTCATGATAGCATCCCGACTAACATTCTGTTTGGTTTGAGCCTATTATGCAATATTTACAGATTATGAGGAAGGCACTGTTCACTTGACTCCAAGTGTTGTTCTAAGGTACCCTCATTGAACTCAATGTAAATTAATTAAGGAGTTAGAAGGTCCATTTTATATTTTGTTAGTTTACACCATAGGAAAGGAAAATGTTACATTTTCAACTTCATAAGCATTTTAGGGAACCATCTACCAGCTGCAGGGTGGCAAATTGTTTGACTCAGTATGTGAGGGCAATGAGTTTATCTCAGCATCAATGATTGAATTGGTGGTTTGGGACTGATTAGTCTGAGCAACCCGTTTGCAGATTTGAGTGAGGTAAGTGATTTGTGACTTATGGAGAGGGAGGAACATTAATAATGTAATTTCTTACAGCAAAAAATAAGTTAACACAGAGGCTGTGAACATATCTTAGGCTGACTTTATTGCCCTATACAGTGTCAGAAAAAAACGCTAATAAAGTCTAGATGACTGCTGTATTTCAAAATAAACTCCAAAATAACTACTTAGGTATGTGACATCACATTAAAGTCAGGCTTCGTGATCAAGCAGAGATAACACATGAGTCCTTTTCACATTCCAGTCAACAGATGTGTTTTGGACTGTGGCAAAACTCACCAGCCCAAGTTATTAATAAATGAGAACATTCTTGACAATGGGATTAAAATGTGAAAAAGGCAGTGATAAGGAAGAAGACGTTAATTAATGGTATATCTTCCTCAGAATATATTGCTTTTCTGCATCAGCATTATAAATAATTGAGTAACCTCTTGAGGCGATCACCCAGAGACTGTCTGTAAAAGCAGTAACTTCACAAAAAATCTGAATAAATGGCTACATTAAGTGGAGTGAGAATGTGCAGTTGTAAGCCAAAGGTCAGTAAAACTAAATATAATGCAGGGTTCAGTCGTTCTGTTGTACTTTACCAAAATTCTTATCATTATTCTGTAGTGATGGGTTTTGCTATGAGATTAAAGTACAGTTGATCTCCTCTTCCTCAACATTCAATTTTAGATTTAAAATGCCAAAATTCAGTTAGCTCTTAGATAAAATTACATTGTAAAGGATATTAGTTGAAACAAAGCTCACTTCCATGGCTTGAACATCAGTTACATCCTTCATATTAGCACATCGCATGTAACCTTTTCCTTCCAGAAGTTAAAGGGTTAAACTGTGTTTATACATATAATGTCACCTCTGATTCTCAGACAACAGGGACTGTAACTTTGAATTACAGAAGAGGGTGCTATGCAATAAGACCAAAAATAACCCCAGGGAGGACAAATGAGTTTGGGGAAGTTTAGGCAAGTGCCCACGTCTGTGTGTTTGTTTGTTAGCTTGTTTCATCTGAAAAAAATAAGGTCTATGTGATTACTTTGCTTCTTATCATCCTCACTATTGACCACATTCCTTTTTGGTCAGCTTTCACTGAATTTGACAGACTGAAGAGATCTTAAGGAAACTAAGCTCCCATATATTTAATACCTTTGACAGCTAAGCAAAGAATTGGAACCCTACTACTGGCACCACCAGTTTTAGGGAGAAAAGTAGAGAAAAACAGACATTACCCATTTTGTCTGACAGCTGCCTGCTGGCTGGGATGGTTACTAGTAGTAGAATCTAGCCACAACCAGTGCCACCCCTCACTTGGTTCTCATGCCAAGGAGGAGGAAGGAAAAGCCTCGTGAAGGGAGATGTATGTGCTACAATGGATGTTAAGGATGCCCAGATTACTGCAGCGATCATCTCATGTGAGCTCATCTCATCTCATGGAAAAGCTGAGATAGGATTGCATATAAAGGGTACTGGCACATTATGCTTTCTCTCCTGCAAACATTTCTTCATCCTTTCTTTTTTAATACAATATCAGTTTTGCTCTGCATTATTTTTCCTTCACAAACTCTAATCATGGAGAAAGAGAGGATATTCCACATGTAGAAAAATGCATTGAATTCATGGGTTAAGAAGATGGGGAATAGGAAAAGACAGTATAAGAAACAGCTTTCTGGGTGTTGTAGGCAGAAAACTGTTAAGTGTATGGTCACAGCCTTGTGGGAAAGGAAAGAGGAAGGGTGGAGCATCTTGGCATGTCCAGAAGATTAAGCATCTCCCTTGCCAGTGCCAGAATAATAGTAAAGAGGCACGTGAGAGCAGAGAAGGTGAGAAGGCAAAGGTAGCAGCTTGTGCAACACAGTAGGAAAAAAACTCTGGATGCTGTTGAATAGAAGCCACAGTGGAGACTCCCCTCTCTTGAGCAGGTCTCAGATCTCTTCCACTGGAGCACAACGGGGTGATCCGCCTCCAAGAACTGTCGTAGGAAATCTGGTAATCCTATTGCAGATAAACCTCAACTGCTGTTACTGCTATTTCCACTCACACTTGGGAGCCATCCAGCAAAATGACACATGCTGGAAAAAAGGCTTAGCAGCAGTTGTTTGCCAGTCTAAGAAACCGAAGAGACTCTTGAGCATTACAAAGGGATTGTTTTGCCTTTCTTTGTCATCTCCTGGAGAATCAATTATTTGAAAAGACTAAGACTTGTTTCGGTACCCTGAAGAGCTAAGGTGCTGTTGGTGACTGCAGCGCAGCAGCTGCACGTTTCACCTAAACAAGACTGGCGTGCAAACAGGTCAGGTGATTTAAGCAGAAGCCTCACATGAGAGCAAAAAGGAAAAGAAACATAAGTGGCAACCTGCTCCATCCAAGCACAAAAGCATGAGTTTGACTTAAGACAGTCTCAGCATTGCTTTATTTACTGGAATGATTCGCCTTCTTAAACATAAGCATGTGCGTGCTTTGCTGCATGAGGTGTGTTTAAGCAGTGCTTAACTGTCAATTACCCTATTTACACTGCTAATTGGTACAGCATTTGAGTGAGAAACAGCTTTAGCAAACAGAAGAATAAACAAAGGCACAGTGAGACTATAGAATCACAGAACATCTCGAGTTGGAAGGGGCCCACAAGGATCATCAACTGTACAACCAAGAGCGTTGTCCAGACACTTGTTGAACTCTGACAGGGTTAGTGCCATGATCACTTCCCTCAGGAGCCTGTTCCAGGCACTGACCACCCTCTCAGTGAAGAACCTTTTCCTAATGTCCAAGCTTGTAAAGGCAATTTGAGTAGCAGTCAGCCAGTTTGCTCAATATCTCTCGGAACACCTCATGGCAAACCATGACTAAACTCAAATCATTGCAGGATATCTGATTGCTGAAGTATTTTGTCTGCCAAATGTTTCTGCAATACAGCTCCCCAGGTCTTAGGTGTTGCTTTGTTTTGGGGACATGTTAAAGAAAAGTTAATAAATGCTTGTCTTCTGTTCAGCCCGTTTTTCTTTCCGGTGTTTCGGGGGGGGGGGGGGGGGGGGGTGTTACTGTCTGCTGTGGTAGGAGTCCTGAATACTAGCTGTTTTCGGCCACTTGGTTCAACTCCAGGAAGTCGTGCTGAGCAAATTACTGTAACATACGAAAATGGTGCAGCAAGTATACTTTGCACTCCCCTTGAATCAGATTGGTGAGTGCAAATTAAATTTTGCACTAGCTTGCTCGAAACAGCACACAATTGGTATCTGAATGTTTAGGCTGATTGAAATATGAAAAATTACCACGTGAGCAGAAAGCAGAGATCTTTAAGACATCTATTACTCAAGAGGGTACAGGAAACTGTGACCCAGAAGTCCAAACATAAGGAATGGGGCATCTAGTTCTACTGAATCACTGCTTAGCTGTCTGCACTGAAATAATTTTTATTGCTTTCTTTGCCTCAGTTTCCCCTACAGTATTGGGCAACCATCATCTCTTGTCAATTTGACAGCTAATGAACACCACAGGCTGCTGTTGTTTGTCTTCTGTCCTGTCTTAATACTGATTATTAACAGTCGATCCTGTCTCAGAATCTCCCAGTGTTTTTCTGGCACTCCTAAAACTATTGTTTCTGAAGGTAATCACCCAAGTGATGTTGTTGATAATCTACATGCAACCATTCATCCAGGTGTGGTCTTCCCAGTAGGAGAGCTGTTTCATTGACTAGCAGTCGACACCGCTACATGACCATGGAAAAGCTAGCACGGAGAAGCTGGTGACAGCAGTCCCACCTCCTTCCCCCAGGGTCTGTTCAATGATCTTCCAGTACACCCAGAGATCAGCATGTGCAGAAACAGTGTTTAATCCTGCTTTGTGGCCTCCCCTTTAACTAGCTGGTTGTGCCTGAATTCACTCTTCCCTCCTTCTGGTACCCCTGTGCATTGAGGAGTGGCATGAATGCAGAACATCTCAGGATTTGCTTTGAACACTGCTGACTAGTCACACCAGCAGTTGGGGCGCCGGGATTTCAGTGGAGCAGGTATTGCAGGCGGTGGGAATCTGCAGTATCAGACAGTTTCTCTTCAGGACAAACCTGTTAGGCAGCATCAACTCTTTATCAGCGTGCAACAGGGAACAGCTTCAGGGCTGAGACATGCCCTGGGACACTGTGGAAGAGTGTTTTAGCTAGCGCTGTGGCATCACATGTGGGAGAAGGGAGCCGTCTGTAAAATTGCCCTCTCAAAAATGCAGGAAAACTCACACTGTATAGTGCAACTTCTACATTTCGCTCACTTTCACAAAACACCAATAGTGAAAAAGCAGCCATTAAAAACAGTTGGTGGTAGTAGCAACTTCTAAATTTACCTTTGTATCTTTATATTGCAGGAGACAACTCCAGGATACTACAGGGTTCATACATGTCAGTGCACCCTCTGTTTCAAATGTCATGTTTGAATGCCTCAGGCCTAATTGTTGGTTCAGTTGTCATAAACCATGGGGAATGTTGACTGAAGGTCTCATGGCAAAGGAGGATAGGGGCATTGTGTTCTAAGTTGCCTAGGGCATACCGGACAAAGGCTTCCTTGTTTCAAGCAGAGTAAACTCATCAAGTCCACATTATTTCAAGTTGAGTTTTACCCTGGGATCAGAAATGGTTAGAAGGAGTGAAAGCACAAAAGGACAAGTTTCACACTACAAGCCAGTAGTGAAAAATTATGTCAAATGTAATAATAAATCAAGAAACAAAACATCATTATTTGATTATTTTTCTTCCATACTCATCTATATGTGGTGATTGTTGTCATCAATGCTTTGTAAAGAGAGACTGAATTTTATCACTATGTAGTTAGGGTTTAGGTTTTGGGCGTTGGGTGGAAGGATTTATTGTTTGATTTTATGGTTTTCGTACTTTGTGGAAAAAAAAAAGCTGAAGGAATAGCATAACATGACTGCTTTTCATATTTCTTTTTTCTTTATCAAAGAATAAAAAGGCTCAAAACAAACTCTGAATCCTGCAGTGGAAAATAGGAAGTGTTTCACATTGTTCATTCATGACTCTTTCTGCTGTAATTAAGCAACTAACGCTCCAGATGACTTAGTTTTCAAAATTAACAAATTTCAGCTCTGCTAGATGTTTTATTTCAAAAATATTAACGAGAAGCTTTTAGTAACTTCAATTCTGCATGTCCCAAAACACTGGAGGCTTTGTGACATCTGACACATGCGTCAGGGATGTAGTGTCCCAAACTTTGTGCTCAGTGTAGCCCTGTGCGACTTGGCTCATGCAGTTCCCAACATCCAGTCCATGCCCAGCAATTCCCCATGATGCAGATTCAGCATTTCTCCCAGTTAAGCATTTCATGTCCTCTTTGCATCAGTTTTCAGGGATGAACTGAGACTTTGGCAAAGCGTATTTGGAAGGAGACATCTGTCCCAAACACTCCAGTCAAAATGAGAGTGCTGCTTGTTGCTTGGGGCAAATACATGTAACATCACCAGCATGATGTGAAAGCGATTTGCCACAGTTGCTCGTGGAGGACCCCTGAACTGAGGTTCCCTTTGTTCTGCATCTTTGGCAACCATTTTCTTGCTTTGGGAGGGAGTCTGCAGATACACGGCATGTTCTTATCCTGCACACTCAGGTGTGAGGTGCAGCTAGCCTATGCTGGGACTTAACAGAGGGTTTGTGTTGCCTTGCATGATTCTCTAGACGAAGTGCAATCCAACCTTAAAGTTCAAATTTCTTTTTCAATATCTTAATATGACTCTGTAAAAGACAATATTCCTCTTACTTTTCCGTGCAGCCTTTTCTTACAATGGTATGAATGGGAGAAAGTACTGCTTAATGAATATTACTTCATAATTTTTTGCTGTTCATTCCTAATGATGAACTACTTTTACAAAAAACACTGCATTAAATGTATAGAAGTCTTCAGGCATTGTGAACGCTTTTTTAATCTTCTGCACTGTTTCTTTTTGGTAGATCATTTATTGGCAACCTTTGTCATGTAGCTCCAAACTTAAAATATCCCAGAAGTCTGAGCCTACTAAAAGGCACGTTGCTTATACATTCCAACATCTTTGCTAAAGGAAGGACACATATTAAGGCCAATGCAAAAATAAGCGTTGCTTCTTTTGCAGAGCTTATGGTGTGAAAAGAAAGACCTTTCAGGGGAGTGCAGGGAAGGTCAGGAAATCAAGGTCTACCCCGTAATGTGGCTTTGGGAAGGTTTCATTAGTGATATTAATTTTCAAGGTTATTAAAGATGCAGGTGAACTCCTCAGTAACCTGACTCATCTGGCATCTTGTATAGATACTGGGCACTGAACAGGGTGTGCTCTCTTTTCTGTGTCACAGAAGACATAAAGCATTATTGTCGTTCCTAGTTTCTTAGAGGTAACTCTCCCTTAGTGCTGGGACACAGCCAGTTGTTTGTATTCTGACATTCCTGAGTTGATAGTACAACATGATTGCAAATACCTTGTACTGAAGAAAAAAAAATCACTCTATAGAATTGATTCTGGGCAGAGTCCAGTCTGTGCTCACCTTCCCTCACTAGCATCACTGTCTGGCTGCTCACTCGCAGCCCCAAGCAGAGCAGAGCAGACACACAGCATCTTTGCTTTGTGTCCGTGTCCAGAGGCCTCCAAAGGCCACCACAGCAATCCAGATTTATCTTTTCTTTGGCTCTCCCAGCAGCTGGAAGAAAGATGTTCTGCAAGGTGATGTGTGAGGCCAGAATCACCTGAGGATTTGATTTTTCAGACAGAGTTCTCCAGGTCTGGATTTATGGTTCCCACATGCTGGTCTATCAGCATGGAGCTGCTGCAACACAGCCAATATTCTGGGTCGTCATTTGTGACTTTTTATACCTTTTTGCACCTTTTCATATGAAGACTCTGCTCACTATCAAACCGACCTGATTACTAGCCATCTTGGGCTGCACCTTCTGGTTTTATCTCATAATTTTGAGTGCAGATCAGTCATAGCCCTGTTACCATATTTCCTCTGAAACTGCATTCATGAAAGAGGTTTGAGTTTCATCCACCACTACACGAGTTACCTGTTTCTGCCTCTGAAAACAGGCTTATTGTAAATTATTCAAACCACAAATGAGAGCGCGGGGAAAGGGTTCGTTTTATTTACTCAAAGGCCACAATGAAATTTCTTTCAAGCTCTGATAAACAGGCTTCTCAAAGATCTTAAAAAGCACCTCCAGGACCAGGACCTTTGTTTACTGTTAGACTCTTAACTCACTTCTGAAAGGCTGTATTTAAACAGAACCAATTTCTTTCTAAGGTCGTGGCCCTCTGCGGTGGGCTTTTCATCCTGCACAAGGAATGGTCTGTTTGGTCAGTGGTCAGAGCTGTGGAGCATTGGGCAGCTGTAGAAACTGCGAGACTATGGGAGTAGTGTAGGAGTAACTTGCAGATTTACAGAAGAAATAATAACTTCTAGTTGATGTTGGCAGCACTGAGAGCGAGAGTGGGAGCAGAGAATGAAAAAGACAGTTCTTTAAAGAACTCCCTTTTGAAGATGTTATCGGCAAGGACTGCCAGAAGAATGTCAGAGGTGTAGAGACTACATCAGTAACAGCAGCAAACAATAAGAGGAGGCCCTGACAGTAGACTGGGAGTTTCAGCTGGGTAGATCCTTCCAGTTGCTGTGGAAAATGTAGGAACTGAAACACAGAAGGGAAGCTGTGTCCACATACCAGCAAGCCCGTACCACATCATAAAGGCAGCTCAGGAGGCTTCAGCTCCCAGACCCACGTCTCACTTGTTCTCCTTTGCTGTGTCTCTCCACATTTATCACCAGCACTTGTGAGATTAGGAGGAAGACCTGCCAGCTGCAGCAGCTGGTGGGGTGGGAGTCCCCAGAGCTCTTCTGCACCCAGCCCACCCCTCTGATCATGCATTGTGGTGTAGTACCCTGCAATCAGTGAATGCTGTAATCAACTCTGCATACTGCACTCTGTCTCTTTCACAGCATTTTTGTCCTCACTTGCCCTTGTGCTGATAGGAGGACTGCTTTTAAATTCCTACACCGCCTGAGTGGCTTCAAAAAGTCCCACTTCTACCGTTTTAAAAACAAAAATGACAAAAAAGAACCCAACAACAACAACAGCAACAACAACAAAAAACAAAGAGAGCCATTTCCTCCTTCAAACCAAACTAGGAACAGTCAGAGTCAATCCTAGACACAGTGAACTGTTAAACTGTTTTGGATATAATGTAAAACATTCTAGCTAGAAACCTCCATTTAATTGTTCCATTAGGGACCTCAGACTCCAAATTTAGGAAGATTAGTTTCTAGTTCAGGACAAGTATAAAATAGTTGATTTTAAAATGTATTACTCATATCACAAGTATTTTTCATTTGAGAATATTCCTAGAACGATCTTCTATGTCTTTTTCTTCTGTCCTACAGTTCTCTTAAACCACCGAATTACCAATGAAGGACTAAAATCTCATATATTTACTAGAACTAAATTCAAAATAACCAAAGTGTGATAATATATAATGGAATCAAGCAATCATAGGATTTACTTTTATGGCTCTTTCACAGTGTGACTTTTTTGTGAGCAATGCAACCATATTGAATTCACCCTATTGAATAAATTTACGCGTCTTGCAATCAACAAAGTTGCTCAGAAAGAACATTAACCATTTCAAATCTCTTGTGAGTCACTCAGATCTCTAGATCTATCACAGTTCATGGATCACCAATTAAAAGATAACCTAATGAACCCTGAGGTTGCTCAACAAACTTTGATATAGCGACGATTAGCAAAAGTGTCTTCCATCAGTTTAGTACAGCTCACAACCTAGAAAAATCTGGAGATATGCTATCTACAATGGAGAATTGAACATTTGCTCCAGGCTGAATAACATAGAGATTCAGTGATTTGTGTATTATTCTCTACTTTGGTGGTTCTTAAAACAATAAATCCACTTAAAAAAAAAAAACAATCATAGCACAATCTTGTGGGTGAACACCCACTTCTTTCCCAGCCTTAACATAGTTTGCGTTCAAAGGATTATTGTAAACATATTCTTATTTCAGAGTTATAAAAGTGAAACCCACAGGTGCTGTGCTGGATGATTTTTATTACTTTTTTAAAAATCTATTTTACATTTCCAGGAGATTTTACCACACTTACAGCTTTGATTTACCATCTGCCCATTTTAACATTATATACTGATAATTATAATGTGGGACTAAGAAGAAACAGTTAATATTCACAATAATGACAGCTCTGGGTCAAGTTATTGTCCTGGGTTAAGCTGAAACAGAGTTAACTTTTTTCATAATAGCTAGCAAGAGGCTGTGTTTTGGATTTGTGCTCAGAAGAAAGCTGATAAAAAGGGATGTTCAGATGGCTGCCAAGGTCTTTCAGCCTCTCTGGCTGGCTGCAGACCAGAGAAGCTGGGAGGGAGCACAGCCCCATTTACAAGCCTAGGATTTGATTTTAGGCTTGGGATTGAGACCCAAAGTGACCAATGATCTATTCCATAACATACATGCCATGCCCAGTATATAGGTGAGGACCCTCCGGAAGATCAGCGCTTTTGGTTCTGCATCTCTTTTGCTCTGGGTCATCTCGCTCCAGGTGGTTGCTCTCCCAAGGCCTTCCCCCCCACCTCAGTCAGCTCTTGGTCTGGGACGCTTAGACTGTTATCTCCGTTTCATGAGTGCGGTGTTGGGACTCTCCCTGCTCCAGGATCATTGGCTGGTAACAGGCTGAGCCTTGGTTATGGGGTGGTGGGACAGTATCACTGTGTATCACTCATTTGTATATTTGTATATAGCATTGTTTTCAATATTATTGTAGTTTATTTATTAATTTTTTCTTATTTCAACCCACTTGTCCTTTTTTCTCTTTACCCCTTTAATTCTCTCCCCTATCCTCAGCTGGGGGGACATTGGGTTAGCGAGTGTGCATGGGTTGGCCCCCAGCCAAGTGCAAACCCATCACATTCTTCAGGCAAGCCTAATGTTAATTTTTGAGTGTACTGCTTTCATGGGCAACGTACTGCCTTCTGGCAGGTCTGATGATTGCCTGGATTATCTCAGGTGAGCTTCGGGAAGGACCACACCTGAAGGAAAGGCAGAATTCTCTTTTGACCTTCTCAGCAGCAAGGAAGCTTCCCATGCTCAACTCTACTCAAAGAAGGAAGCAGCACTTTCAGTTGAGTTTTTTGATGTCTCAGCCCCACTTCAGGGTCACCTAAGACCTGGAGGAGCACGACTAAATCCTGCTGCTGATCTGGGTACTTTTTCTGTGCCCTGTTTCTATCTGGGTAGTTGATGAGCAGGAGGGTACAGTCTGAATGTATTTACAAAATACAACAGAGTACACATTTAAGACAAGCAACAAAATCACATAGAAGAACTTGTTAGAGAATGAATTCCACCCACTTTTTTTTTCTTAATACAGAGTGGGAAGATAAATTCAACATTCAGAAATGATCCATGAGGTACGTCTGGGAGTGAAAACTGTTTTGGTAAAAAAGCTGTGATCACATTCCAATCCTCAAAATACTCATGTAAACATTGCAATATTTTAACATTACTGAAAGCCTTTTCAAAGTAAAAATAAATAAAATAGTGCAATATGCCATTTTGATATTTTTAAAGCAATTCAGTTTCTAAAACAAATGTTGATCTATGAAATGCTGTTTGAAAGATGTCGACTTTACTGAAACGCCTGTTTCCAGGGCAACCTTGTTTGATTTACACTTTCTGACCAGATTTTCTCTGCAGAACTTCCATGCTATTACCCTCTATTGCACTCTGCAGTCACAGCCCCTTCAGTACCTATTTTAGTCTCTTACCCTTCCTAAAATGCTCTGTACTACGTCAAAGTAAATGGGTAGGGAGAAATGGGCTTTAATATTTTACGGAGCAAATCTGGTTATAACCAGCCTTCTGTCACGCAGCCTTGGTTCTTGAAGTGTGTTTTATTAATTCCTCAGTATGTCCTGTGATATCCTTTCTGATTATCATGGGACAAAATTCATTTCCTTCACACTTTTTTTGGAGCTCTTTGAGGTGGTCTTCATTTTTGTTTCCAGATGTACCAGCAGTTTTGTGCTTCTAAGCCAAATGTGGTTTAAATTTCTCTTCCATTCAGGAAATGAACAAAATAATCCATAGCTATGCTCATGTAAAGCACATCATTTGTCTCCCAAGTGCTTGCAATAGAGTCAGGAAAAACAACAGAGTGCTGGCTGTCCTTAACAACGGAACTTTCTCATTTTGAGCCTAAGGTCCATTATGGGACTGGAGTCCATTCCCCAAAGTGACTTCAAAATATTTTATGTGTCATTGCGTGAGCCACATCAGTTTATTAAGTTAAAAGACAATAGGGATATCTGAGGGAGGTGGAAATCGCTTTAGTGCTTCCTGTCCCTTGAAACCATTTGGTCCTGATGCACAAAAGCAAATGTGGTTTAATCTTAAAGTTTAAAGCTGTGTCTGGTCCCAAACCATGTCAGCATAGTTCTGCCCTCTCCAGAACACTGGTAGGGCCCCCAGCTCCCACCAACTTTGTGGCAAGGAAGTACCAGGGAAACATCCTTTGGCTGGTCTGGAAGGTGAAGGGTCTGGGGAGCTGCAGGATGTGAGAGCCCAGCCACCCCCAGGCCCCCAGCGTGAATCATCCCGTAGCTGCTGCAGCCTCGGTCTCACTAGCAGCAGACATTTGATGAGTTGCTTACTAACCCAGTAACCTGGCAAACACTGTGAAAAACTTTGTGAAACCCAGATAGTCCAGATCAGACCTGAACATCAGGCAAATCTTTTTACTCTTTCTCTTTCATACGTGCATATGAGCATCTCATTCATGACTGCTTATTGTTTAGCTGGGCAGGGGGAACCTTAAAGTGTGAACAAGCTGGTGTCTTAAAGGAATACGTTCAAGGCTAGCTTTAGAGTTATTCACTGTGTGAGTCAATAAGCACTGTAAAATATGCAGATGCTGATATATGCTGTCAAATAAATATAATTACCTCCCTGTCATCCCGTGCATGCACACATGTACTCACAGTCCGGCACAGTTTTCTGTTGCTGGTCTGAGTTTCAATGCTGGAAAAAGAGGTAGGAGATTTTTGTTTAAGCAAAGAAACAAATAATAAACCCTTGGCTTTTAGTCCAGTGGTCTGAAGCCAAAACCACTGCAAATATACTACTTCACATGTTTCGGATTAACATGAGAGCCCACACATAGAGAAAAAAAAGGCCCTTCGAAGTCGCCTGCTTTTTGTAGCATTAAAACCTAAATTACTGTGATTGGCAGGGGCAGTGCTGGCGACTTTTATTCTCATGGTTTGTACCATGACTTAGTCTAACCCATTATCTTTGGATTTAGAGGTGTCCTGAACAAGTGGACAAATTATTTTGAACTGCCTTCAGAACTGGAAAGTATCTCTTTCAGCATGCATGAGATGCACCTGACACACATTTGGCACAATATTAACATGAGTGTCTGGCTTGGGAAACGGGTGAGCACTCAGCTACTTATTGAGAATGATCAAGATTTTAAAAAGCAATAAACAAAGAGGGTAGTAACAAAAATAAAACACTGCAGAATCCAGAGTCTGGCATAGAAGTTGCTGCTGCATTTTGAAACATCCCTCTCTTCAAGGCTGCCAGGAGTGGGTGTGGCTCGGGTTCTCCAAAGCAGCTGATGAGGTCTACACTATTCAAAACAGTTCAAAACATCTCTGTTCCTAACTTAATTCTCAAAAAAAGTAAAGAATGTTTAGCAGTTCAGGATGTAATCCCTAACAGCCAAAATTACTGTAAAAACAAGCAAAAATTCAAACGGTGGGCAGTTCTTGTCATGATTTTAAAAGGCATCAGAAAAAAAGCCAAAATTTAACTTCTTGTAAGAGGAAAATTTTATGATCTAAGAAATAGAGATAATTAGCTAATAAAAATTCCAAGATTCACATGATATAAAATGATTACATTGTATATGGTTAGAAGAGAAGAACCTTTCATGTAAATCACTCTATGGCTTGTTGGCAATACCCTGTTCCTCCAGCCTACCAACTGTTCCTGGTCCTTGCCTTACTTGAACACAAAGTGCAGCAGGCAAGGACTTGTGTTCATACACTGATCAGACGGTCAGCATGCACCTAGTTCTTCCTTCGTATGCAAGAACTACTGACCGTTTCGCAGTCCTCCTCACTACACTTTTTCAGGAGGTCAGGTCTCGTCCTGTTTCCTCCTTCTGGAGCAAGCCATGTAATCAGCTTGTCCTAAAATGAACAGGCACTGTTGATCTAAATATTTATGGCTCTAAAATCTAAGTAATAGATACACCTTCACAGTGCACAGCTACACCTTGCTACAGTGTATTTCAGTGCATGTGTCCTGACTTTGGCTGGGACACTGTTAACTTTCTTCATAGTAGCTAGTGTAAGGCTGTGTTTTGGATTTGTGCTGAGGAGAAGGCTGGTAATATACTGACGCTTATAGTTGCTGCCAGGACAGTCAAGGACTTTTCAACTCCTCTGCTGTGCCAGTGTCTGCAGGTGCAGGAGAAGCTGGGAGGGAGCAGAGGCCCCAATTACTGGATTAGGATTTGACCTTAGGTTTAGGATCAAGACCCAAGTTGGCCAGTAGTCTATTCTATGTCATGCATGTAATGCCCAGTGTATAGATGAGAGGCTACCTGGAAGCTCAGTCTCTCAGTTGTATCTCTCTCTCTCTCTCAGGGTTTTTTTTTTTTCTTTTCTGGGATTGCAGTTTTGGGACTCTCCCTGCTCCAGGATCATTAGCCAGAAAAAGGCTGAGCCTTGATCACCAGGTGATGAGCAGTTACACTCTGTATCACTCATTTGTGTATTTGAATATTTGTGTATTATTATCGTCATCATTATAACTATCATTGTTATTTTAAATTTTATTGTATTTTAGTTATTAAATTGTCCTTATCTCAACCCATGAGTCTCTTTTCCCTTAATCCCTTTAATTCTCTTCCCCGTCCCTTGGGGAGGTGGGGGGAGGGAAAGTGAGTCTCTGAGTGGTGTTTGTTGCTAGCCAGCTGAGTTTAAATCATGACAGAAAGTGGGTCTGGACTATAAATGGTAAATTCAGCTTATTCCATGTTATTAAAATGTCCCGTATTCTGATGAGTGACTCAGCCAGCCAGGTCAGAGAAAAAAAATCTGAGCTTCCCTCTGAAAATTTTCATTAGGATAATAATATAAAAAGTAGCATGTCTACTAATAATTCATTCTAAACTATCCCAAAATATTTAGTGATTACATTATTTTAGCTTTCGACCTAATTTTACAATGTATGAAAGAAGAGCTGGCATTAAGCATCTACCATGTAAAAAAAATCTTTCATGTAGTTGCAAGATATATGCATCACTAAAATCGTAGAATCACAGAATCATAGAATCATAGAATGGCCTTGGTTGAAAACGACCTTAAAGATCAATCAATGGCTTAAGTTTCATATTTTTAACTTTACATATTTAATTCCACCATTTAACCAGACGCCCTTTTAAAGAGAGCTCATTAGATGGCCAAACTGAATGACTGATCATTTAAATCTTTTTTGCACGTTATAAGTTCTGGGTCGGATTGTTTTCATTAGAGAAGTGGTAGGTATACTAGGCAGACTCTGTCTGAATGTTAAGGTAGTTCAATTGTAGTCTGTATCAGTCCTAATTCTCTCAGTGAAGTAAGTAACATTAATTTACTTCACCTCCAGTCTTCATAGGGACACAGAACTTTTCTGTGCAGTTGCAAACACACTGCATCTTTATCATTTTTGACAGGCTGCTTTCTCCACTTGAGAGCATGTCTCAGACCACAGAAAACATCTGTCTGTTGACGAATACTCTGCAAGGAGGTGTGGGTATGCCTTGTAATTTATGGTCTTTGTTCATACAAAGCATTCTGTTCCATGGAAAATTTCTTTCTCTATATCTTTACTTGTAAAATGAAGTCTATTCTCTTGGCCCACAGAAATGAATCTGTGAAAGCCAATAGCTTTTGTTTATTTCCACAGGTAACTACTTCCCCTGGCCACGCACGCTCCTAAAATAACACACAGGTAGGAAATATGTTCAGCTGCACAACTTTTGTTGTATATACCATTCCTTCAGGTAAGAGCAAGGAAATAGCTTGAAAAGTTGACCTGAATTTTGGGTATCCCTGACAAAATACATAGAAGTTGCACGTATGTGAAGGTCTACCTGTGTTTGGTACTCAGTGGCTCATGGCTTAGACAGAAACACCCTTTTCTGGATAAAAAACTGTCTGGATGGCCAAGCCCAGAGAGTTGTGGTGAATGGAGTTAAGTCCAGGTGGCGGCCGGTCACCAGTGGTGTTCCCCAGGGATCAGTTTTGGGGCCTGTCCTGTTTAACATCTTTATCAATGACCCGGATGAGGGGATTGAGTGCTCCCTCACTAAGTTTGCTGATGTTACTCAATTGAGCAGGTGTGTTGATCTCCTTGAAGGCAGGAAGGCTTTGCAGAGGGATCTGGACAGGCTGGACCAATGGGCTGAGGCCAATTTTATGAGGTTCAATAAAGCCAAGTGCCAGGTCCTGCACTTTGGTCACAACAACCCCCTGCAATGCTACAGGCTCAGGGGAGAGTGGCTGGAAAGCTGCCCAGCAGAGAGGGAGCTAGCGATGCTGGTCGACAGCTGGATGGATGTGAGCCAGCAGTGTGCCCAGGTGGCCAGGAAGGCCAACAGCATCCTGGCCTGCATCAGAAATAGTGTGGCCAGCAGGACTAGGGAAGTGATTGTGCCCCTGTACTCAGCACTGGTGAGGCCGCACCTTGAATCCTGTGTTCAGTTTTGGGCCCCTCACCACAAGAAGGACATTGAGGTGCTAGAGCAGGTCCAAAGAAGGGCAATGAACCTGGTGAAGGGTGTGGAGCACAGGTCTGAGGAGGAGCAGCTGAGGGAACTGAGGTTGTTTAGTCTAGAGAAAAGGAGGCTGAAAAGAGACCTCACCACTCTCTACAGCTACCTAAAAGGAGGTTGTAGTGAGGTGAGTGCTGGCTTCTTCTCTAAAGTAACAAGTGATAGGACAAGAGGAAATGGCCTCAAGTTGTTCCAGGGGAGGTTTAGGCTAGATATTAGAAAAAATTTCTTCACTGAAGGAGTGATCAGACGTTAGAACAGGCTGCCCAGGGAAGTGGTGGAGTCACCATCCCTGGAGGTGTTCAAGGAACGTGTAGATGTGGTGCTTAGGGACATGGTTTGGTGAGTTAGGTGGTGTTGAGCTGACAGTTGGACTTGATGATCCTTGAGGTCTTTTCCAACCTTAATGATTCTATGATTCTATGGTTCTAAGTAACCACAAGAACAAATAGCACTCTCTGCTGTCATCAGCCACAGACCTAGCTTTTTCCCAAAGACTGTACAACACGCCAAGTTTCAAGTATCCACCTCAGACCAAGAGGAGAGATTTTTTCCAATGTCCCATAAAATATGAGTCATTAGAAACGACTCTCAAAGACATTACACACTATAAATTAACCTGCCTACTGGTGATGGTGCTCTCAACAGTTCCAAATTTAGCACCAGAGGACTTGCAGGTAGATATTATTTCTTTGCATATCATGCTGCTTACAACATTCCTGGCCCATAGACAGTTCAGACTAGTATAGGGAAGCGGAAATACAGAACCCATACAGAGACTTTTCTTTCCCAATAAATATACAGTTTAGGAATCAGAAAGTTGCCCAGTTTTTGTTAAACAAATGTGTGGTTTTGTACGTAGATAAAGACATGTCTGTGCTAACTGTTCCTGATCTTTTTTCAGTTGTCTATTATGCACAAAGGAGTGGACTCCATCTAATTGTAGTAGCCATTGTTTTTAGCCATGGCTGACTTTCATATGTCATAGCTTGTGAGAAAGCAAATAGAAAGTTTAATTAAAACAGAGCTCAGTCAGGTTGAACCTGCAACCTTTGAAATAAGAAGTAGGTTGCTATCCACTTGGCTACCTGGTCTCCATGGGAGTGTGTATATATAGGAGTTTACTCGGTGCACTTTTGTTCCCTGGGAACAATAAAAATCTGAAGATAATACAACATTAAAAATCATTTTAAAAATCAAATATAAGTAGTACTCAGTTCAAACAAAACCTATTCTCCAGTTCATACAAAGATCTAAGTGCATAGAAAACTTAATAAAGGTTAGATTTGAAGTAATAGTCTGTTATTTTGGTTGAACCAAAGATATTTGAATAGTTTTAAGGGCCAAACACTAACACTATTCAGTACAGCATCTACCATTTTCAGTGGGATCAAGGTTTGGCTCCTGATGCCCCATTTTGGCATTCTAATGGATTTATTGTTTGACTGCTTTGAAAAGTCTCTTGGCAGAGAGCTGCTGCAAATATAATGGTTGGGTAATGTAGGGGCATTTTTTTCCCTCTGCTGTACTGGCTGTACTTTCAGCCATTGTGGAATAGAAATATTAATCAGCAAAAGAACTACATTAAAAATTATGGAGGGAATTTAATTAAAAGTCAGCTGTAAATGCTGGCTGCGCACAAAACTGACCCCTTACTTCATAACTCTATACGTAAAACAAAATGTAACAAAAAGTGAAGCTAATCTATTGTTTTATTTTATCATTAAAAAATATCTAAAAATGAATTACATATTTCTTTAACACTTAATTCACAAATATATACAGAAAGATGGTACCAATATAGTGAATTCGGGATACAGGAGTGATTTGGTCTGTGCAAACTCACCAAGGGACTCATATTTAAGAGTTTGATATTAAAGTTCACACCTGAATACGAATTATCCGACAATATTTAGGGCCAAGCAAAGGGTATACATCCATGCATATCATGGCTTGTTTATGTGAGTTCTGTGAGACCAATACATTATTCTTCTGTGAGTGGTTTTGTCGCAGGGTTTTTTTTTCCCTATGCAGATAATGTGCTGTTTCACTTTCCTAACTTTTCTCTTGGATACATAAAGATTCATGCTCCTGACAAACTGACAAACTGTATTTTGATAGATGCCTCTATTCTATGTGGGTCATTTACCCACATCCCTTTTGTATGTACACCTTCAGCATGTGTCTCTGGGAATCTGAACTACTTATCTCAACAGTTTTTTCTCTGGACGTGAGATTCCTGGCTGTGATGGGTTTGCCTTCGGCTGGTGGCCAACCCGTGCACACCCGCTCACCCAATGTCCCCCAGCCGAGGATAGGGGAGAGAATTAAAGGGGTAAAGGGAACAAAGGACTCGTGGGTTGAGATAAGCAAATTTAATAACTACAATAATATTGAAACTAATACTATATACAAACATACAAATGAGTGATACACAGTGATACTGCCCCACCACCCCATGACCAAGGCTCAGCCTGTTACTAGCCAATGATCCTGGAGCAGGGAACGTCCCGAAACCACACTCATGGAACGGAGATAACAGTCTAAACATCCCAGACCAAGAGCTGACTGGGGTGGGGCAGGGAAAGGCCTTGGGAGAGCGACCACCTGGAGCGAGATGACCCAGAGCAAAAGAGATGCAGAACCAAAAGGGCCGATCTTCCAGAGGGTCCTCACCTATATACTGGGCATGGCATGTATGTTATGGAATAGATCATTGGTCACTTTGGGTCTCAATCCCAAACCTAAGATCAAATCCTGGGCTAGTAACTGGGGCTGTGCTCCCTCCCAGCTTCTCTGGTCTGCAGCCAGCCAGAGAGGCTGAAAGACCTTGGCAGTCATCTGAACATCCTTTTTTATTAGCTTTCTTCTGAGCACAAATCCAAAACACAGCCTCTTGCTAGTTATTACGAAGAAAGTTAACTCTTTCTCAGCTTAACCCAGGGCACCGGCACAAGTAACTGAAGTCACCCAGTGGTTCAAGGTGAACTTACACTAATAAAAAAATACCATGGGCTTTCTTAATATCTAGCTTTTGAATGGTTATCTGTGTTGTCTCTCCCAAATATAAAAAAAAAAAAAAAGTTTCTGACCAAATGAAATCTGCCTCAGAAGTGCTATGGATGGCCACAGCAATGCTGGTTTGGACTACAAAGCCATGCCCTCGGGTCAGTAGGATACCAGATACTCCGTCAGGTATTATCTTGTCATGAAACTCCCTTTTTAGCTGAGATCAATCATAACCACGACAAGAGAGATATGTGTTAAAGTTCAGTGTATGCTGGTAACTACTTATCTCAAGCAGCCCCTCTGACATTGCATTGCATAGCCACATGTTTAACCAGAGGATTTGACTTCCACAGCAGAATCACCTATAGCAGCAATATGTGAACACTAAAACAGTTCACTATATGCAAACTGGGGGCCAACGAGTAACACACACTACCTGCCTCACTCTGCTAACTCCTTGAAGGAGAGAGCGATAGGATGCTACCATTGCTATGCAAGTTTGTTCCAGCTGTTCTAGAAGAACATCTGTCCTAAGTCATCTATGTTTACTGACTGACTGAGCAAACTTAATGAAATGCTTTGTGTGTATGGTAGCATTCTGCAATGGTATGTAGAAAAAGGAAGAGAGACTTAGTGGAAGAGCCAAACAAAGCCTAAATAGTTGCTGTACTTCGCAGTGCATAATGGATAGCTCCTGGTGCTTCTCATTTACATATACCATACACAAGGAAACATAAGGAAAAGAGCCACAGAACAGGCATTAATGTCATTTCAGGTTTTTAAATAGCCCGTGTCTCTGCAACAGCTCCATTGCAGCAGCTGGCTTATTTTCACTATTCTTTTCTAACAGGTGGGTTTTATCTGCCCCAGAATTCTCCCCTCAGTCATTTGAAATCTAGCTAGCTTGTCAGGAAGCTGATGAAATAAGTTTCAGACAGGCTGACAATGATACCACCTGCAGCTGGAACAGTGGTCTTATTTTAATTTATGCTTTGGTAATAGCAGCCTTGTTGCTGGCAGCACTAGGACAGTTAGCAGCAGAATTCCTGCTCTCTCTGTGACTATTCTGCAGAGCACTCAGTGGTAGTGGGTGGCAGAGCATAGACATTTTGTGTTTTAAGTATATGGACAAGTAAGTACATTCCTGACACACAGCGTTGTCAACATTATAGTTCAAATGAGGGGTTTAAATTGCAGAAGAGATTTGTTTTAACACTTCTTGAATGACAACACTCAGAAAATAAAGACTTAAAGTTATATATTCAATCTTTGCTGTCTATAAGTAGGAGTACACTGCAGAAAAGTAGTGGGTTGCTCTTGGAAGTAGATATTCCACAGCCCCAGGACTGTGAAAGCAGACCTGTCAGCAGTTAGACCATTTATGGTTACTCTCTCTACTTTCTGCTATTAGTCTTCTGTGCCTCCATCTCTCACTGGAATGGTCTGAATTTGTGGGAGCTTATACCTTCTAGATAAGGAAACACATGTCAAGGGAGAAAAATGCTGTGACTTGACTCCAGAAGGATTGTGCTTCTACAACTAAATCTTAGCATATGAAACACCTGTGAACATATACCTTTTAAGGAAGGAGGGGGGGGAGGGAGAGGGCAAGAAAGAAAAAGCACGTGATCTTAGGCAGAAAGAATTAGAATTATCAGAGGGGGACTTGCTATAAGGTGCTATGTTGAGCTTTGATTTCAAGGAATGTTTGTGCAATGGGCAAGCATGGTACTGCAGATTCCCAGTACCTTTGGGCAGAAATAAGAGAGAAAGCACCTTGGTAAGCATGCACCTTAATGATGCTTACAAAGACTCCCTATAAATTTGTGCAAGGTTGTCCCACAGTTTTTAATACAGTCAAAATGACTAAGAAAAACATCATGGGAAAAAAAAAGAAACAGCATGCAGAAGCCTCCTGATGAGTTGTAATCCTGAGGTAAATTAGACATATTTATGCAGGAGGTCAGTCATTTCTGTAGCAGAGAGAAGCTAAATGTCTGGCTAGTCAAGCATAACAATTGTACCCTGAACACTTGACAATAGATGGAATTCACAATTTGATAAAACAGTTTACTCTAATTCACTCAGTAGGAATAGCCAGTGGTTAAGTGAGGCTATATCTCACAAGAGTATAATCTGTGGAAGTATATGTAGCATCCCATGAATACTAAACAAATTATCTATGATCAGAAGTATTTCCAATGAATCTGTGATGATGGAGCCTTTAAATTAAATTGTCTCTCTTGATTTTTCAGTGTAATCAAGATCATCAGCCAATTCCTCTTTTTCCCCTTACCCACAAGCACGTCAACATATGAAAGCAAATTTGAGTAGCTCAGCCCAAGAACAAAACAGAGGGAAAGAGACAAAGGAGTCATTCTTCACATCATGAAGCACCAAATTCTTTATTGTAGAAAGCACAGTGGCAAAAGGACAGGGATTACAAAATATGGAAAAAAATACCCATGCTAGAGAAACTGCAAGGGCTCAATTTCTTAATCTCTATTCTACAAAGGTACTGTAATGCCTAAAAGGCATAAGGTACGGCCTGACATTGGATCAGTCAGAAGGATTTCTGAAAGAGAATTGTTATGAAACTTAAGCCAGTTTCTTCCTAATCAGACAAGCTCCCAAACCATATGGTGACAGGAAAACCACATTTTTTCCTCCTGTCCCTCAAAATCTTACCAGGAGCACCTCAATGGTGCCATCAGTGGGTGGTCTTCATCTGCACTGGTTAAAGAAGTGTTTCCCTAGGGTAAGAGCAAAGTGGGTTTTTTCCAGGACATCAGGTATCCAGGTTGGACACAACTTCTTCCCTTTCTTCAGCATTACTATTGAGTCGTCAGAAAAACAGTAAATGATTGTTTTAACTACTGACCCAGTATTGTAGGAAACCTTGGTTTCCTTCATCTATTAGGGACAATCTCTTAGTGACATCATCTTCCAAACAGTGCACTTCTCCATCTTCATTATGTGCTCTTAATAGGGCTCAAATTCTATATAGTCACCAAAAGAAAAAGACTACAGGTTCTGCATGTCTAACAGTTCTGAGTTTATACCCTCATTTCTGTGTTGTTCCCAGCAGAACGGTCACTATCAACATTTTTAGTTTTATCTGAAGCAGAGAATACATATATGGACACCTCAAGCTTTAGTGTTTTATGTTTTTTTTAACATACATCCATCTGGAAGGTATGTTTTTAAGCCAAATGTTATTCTGTATTGTTGAATTCTGTATTCTGAATTGTTGAAAAAGACCCTTTACTAGCAGTAAATGGCAGCATTTATCATTTTAATTGTTTAAGTAAATCTATATCATTTCAATAGTTACCCCAGTGAATACCTTCTCAGCTTCTTTATCTCTCTGTATAAATTAATTTGAGTCCTGTATAAAAAGTGTGATTTTATGCATAGTTTAAAATACAGCATCTCACTTCAGTATATGTGAATTAGAAGTAACTAGCGTTTGAATTAGATTAGAATCAGAGAAACACGATGCTGTTGTTGATGATAAGTGGTCTTGGTAATTTTTAAATGGTCACAAATAAATTGTATCACTGCTATTTATCCAATAGGTCAAAGAACATGCACTTAGCTGTGTCAATATTTGAAACAGCTCTGTGAGCAGTCTTCCTGACTCAGATTTTTCAACTATGAAGAGACATAAATTATACTTAACATTTTTTGGTTTTGAGTAAATGTGCTTTGATTTCTCGCAAACATTCTTCAGTATGCATGCAAGGCACAAAAACTGTAAATACGGTTGCATTAAATTTCTTTGAAAATGAAAAAGAATCTCTAAAGAATATTTTATTTTGCAATATTCATTTAGGTCTCTTACAGACATGGAACTATCTTCCTTTTCTCAACCTATCTATTTTCCTGTTCCATACAGGTATACAGAAGGATACCATTTATCTTGTCGTATCAGACCTGAGTGTACATGTCCATCTAACAGTGTATGTCTCCTGTTGGTGGTGATCAGTGTTGGATGCTCCACAGAAAGTTCTAGACCAAAGCTGAATAAACTGTCCCTTGATCTCTGCTAATAGACACCGACTAGAATCTTGAAACCAAAGATAATATCCCTATCAAAATTCTGTCACCACTTTGAAGTTCAGTGAGTGACTCTGGTGTTGAAAAAATTCATTAATTCTGCAAAGCAATGGGATACAGAATCTTGAAAAACTGTCCATATTTCATGATACAGGGAGATGTCAATTGCACAAACAAAAGGTGTCTAACGTGCTTGCCTTATTGCTGTAACCAACACCTGCTCTCTCCTAAGTTCGCTGACCAGCCCTCAAACAAACATGCTTGTGTATCTTTGATTTCTTTTACTCTGTTGCATCTCCATAGCAGAATTAATAAGATAAAAAGTATTGTGTCCATTGTGTGACCGTTCTCTTTCACTGTAGAGTAACTGCAGTAAACACGTATTTACTGGAAGTAGGTAATACAACAGCAGGGCAGAAATATGTCACTGCAAATATAAGTGGTTTAACAAAATTACTTCTCACTTTCCATTGCTTTGTGAAACACTGTTTCAACACAGTTAGATTCCTGCTTATCAGCATTTCACTGATGTGGGTATATCTTCATTTTTACGTGCTTTCTCAGTTTGGGCAGATGTATGTTTCTGGCAACACTACATTCATCTGTTAAAGTCCTTAAACATGTGGCAGCATAGCATTATTTAGGCTGCCTGTGCCTAACTCTATACATAAGCCTGGATTTATACTGCTGGCAGAGAAAATCTCTGACACAGTACTGCAGGTGGGGTCTCATGAGAACAGAGTAGAGGGGGAGAATCACCTCCCTTGACCTGCTGCTAATGCTTCTCTTGATGCAGCCCACACGGTTGGCTTTCTGGGCTGCAAGCACACACTGCTGGCTCATGTTGAGCTTCTCATCCACCAATACCCCCAAGTCCTTCTCCTCAGAGCTGCTCTCCAGCCATTCTCTGCCCAGCCTTTATCTGTGCTTGGGATTGCCTTGACCCACATGCAGGACCTTGCACTTGGCCTTGTTAAATTTCATGAGGTTTGCAGTGGCCCACCTCTCCAGCCTGTCAAGGTCCCTCTGGATGGCATCCCTTCCCTCCAGCATGTCCACCACACCACACAGCTTGGTGTCATCAGCAAACTTGCTGAGGGTGCACTCCATCCCACTGTCCATGTCTCCAACAAAGATGTTAAAAGACACTGGTCCCAGTACTGACCCCTGTGGAACACCACTTGTCACTGGTCTCCACTTGGACATTGAGCCATTGACCACCACTCTTTGAGTGCGGCCATCTAGCCAGTTCCTTATCCAGCGAGTGGTCCTTCCATCGAATCCATGTCCCTGCAACTTAGAGACAAGGATGTCATGTGAGACTGTATCAAAGCTTTGCACAAGTCCAGGTAGATAATGTCTGTTGCCCTTTCTCTATCCACCAGAGCCGTGGCTCTGTCATAGAAGGCCCCAAATTAGTCAGGCACGATTTTCCTTTGGTAAAGCCTTGTTGGTTGTCGTCAATAACCTGCTTGTTTTCCGTGTGCCTTAGCATAGATTCTAGGAGGATTTGCTCCACGATCATGCCAGGCACAGAGGTGAGACTGACCTGCCTGTAGTTTCCCGGGTCTTCTTTATTTCCTTTTTAAAAAATGGGGGTTATGTTTCCCCTTTTCCAGTCTGCAGGAACTTCACCAGAGTGCCACGACTTCTTTAATATGATGGATAGTGGTTTGACAACTTCATCTGCCAGTTCCTTCAGGACCCGCGGATGTATCTCATCAGGTCCCATGGACTTGTGCACCTTCAGGTTCTTTAAACGGTCTCGAACCTGATCTTCTCCTACAGCTGGCAGTTCTTCCTTCTCCCAGTCACCGACTTTGCCTTCTGCAACTTGGGCAGTGTGGCTCGAGCTCTTGCCAGTGAAGACTGAGGTAAAGAACTCATTAAGTACCTCAGCCTCCTGGGTCACTAGGTCTCCTGCTTTCTTCTGGAGGGGGCCCAGTTTCCCTAGTCCTCCTTTTATCACTGACATACCTGTAGAAGTTCTTCCTGTTACCCTTAATGTCCTTCACCATATTTAATTCTGTTAGGGCTTCAGCTTTCCTAACCTGATCTCTGGCTTTGCGGACAGTGTCTCTGTACTGTCCCCAGGCTACCTGTCCTTGCTTCCACCCTCTGTAGGCTTCCTTTTTTTGTTTGAGTTTGCTCAGGACTTCCTTGTTCATCCATGCAGGCCTCCTGGCATTTTTGCCTGCCTTCCTCTTTGTTGGGATGCATCACCCCTGAGCCTGAAGGAAGGGATCCTTGAATATTAGCCAGCTTTCCTGGGCCCCTCTTCCCTCCAGGGCTTTATCCCAGGGGACTCTTCCAAGCAGGTCCCTGAAGAGGCCAAAGTCCGCTCTCCTAAAGTCCAGGGTAGTGAGGTTGTTGTGCACCCTCCTCACTGCCTTGAGGATCTTGAACTCTACCATCTCATGGTCGCTACATCCCAGGCTGCCCTTGAGTTCCACATTCCCCACCAGCCCTTCCTTGTTGGTGAGAACAAGGTCCAGCATAGCCCCTCTCCTGGTTGGCTCCTCTATCACTTGAAGAAGGAAGTTGTCATCAACACATTCCAGGAACTTCCTGGCCTGCCTATGCTGTGCTGTGTTCTTCCAACAGATATCAGGATGGTTGAAATCCCCGATGAGGACCAGGGCTTGTGAGCATGAGGCTGCTCCTATCTGTCGGAAGAGGGCCTCATCCACTTGCTCTCCCTGGTCAGGTGGCCTGGAGCAGAGCCCCACTACAACGTCCCCTGTCCCAGCCCTCCCTTTGATCCTGACCCACAGGCTCTCTGTTGGCTCTTCATCTGACCCCAGGTGGAGCTCCATGCACTCCAGCTGGTCTTTGACATAGAGGGCAACACCCCCTCCTCGTCTCCCCTGCCTGTCCTTCGTAAAGAGCCTGTATCCCTGCATTCCAACACTCCAGTTGTAGGATCCATCCCGCCATGTCTCTGTAATGCCAGTAAGATCATAACGCCGCAGGTGTGCACACATCTCCAGCTCCTCTTGTTTATCCCCCACACTACATGCTTCGTATAGAAGCACTTAAGTTGGGCTCCCAAGAACAGTGATCAGAACAGTCTGATCATTTTCTGTGTAAGCAAGAATGAGTGTCACTGCCCATGCACAAAAAATCGAAGGTTTCTAACAAAGGGGAAAATCTTTACTTTAAATGCCTCTTGTGAGGATGGGCCTGGGAAGTTCAGCTCGACGTTTGGTTGTACTCTATCCTTCTTCACTGGCAGTGTCTGTGGAGCAACTACCCAAATGCTGCTTGCCTCTGCAGTCATGATTACTGTTCATACTCTCAGGATGGCGGGTGGTCTAACACTTCATGTTGCAGAAAACAGTAGCAAGAGGTTTCTTAGCCATTTCTGCTTGGGACAGCTGATACTGTATGAACTATTTATGTTCAAAGATTCTGCTGTTTTAGGTGGCATCAAACTAGCTTAAAATGAACAGCATAAATGTTCCTTCTTTTTCAGCTGCCATGTTTGTGAGGTACAGAGAGGACTGGCAGTGATCTCAAAAAAGAAAAAAAAAATAAAAAAGAAAGGAGTGGAACCAAAGAGTAATGATGAGGCCAGAGAGTATTGTGGAAGACCAACGTAGTTATAACAGATGGGGCTTGCTTTTGTGAGGCAATGTCCTCTTGGACAGTTTGTATACCTCCAACTCTCCCTGTTTGCAGGACTAAGCAAAAAGTTTCCTATCCTTTCTGTTCGCCAATGAAGGAGCATATTAGGACTTGTAAAACTTTATTAATATGTCAGATTATTCCATTAAACAGAGAGAGATTTCTTTCATGCAGAAAAATTGCATAGTCTCCCATACAGAAAAATGATAATAGATTTTAAAAACTCTGCAGGGACAACTTAAAGTCTATTTTCCTTCTTCCAACTGTTGTTTTGGAGGTTTTTTTCATGATTATTCTGTCACATATGCTTATTTCACCCTCTCTCTCTTCTGAAAACTCTGGTTGCCTTCAGCTGTTTGTTACTTGCTTTCTGTATCACTTAAGTATCTCCTTAGGACTTCTTCTCCTTCCTCTCCCTCTACTCTCTCTATCTACCAAGTCGATAGGTTCGACTTTCCTCTGCATTTTCCTCCCTCTTAAATGCTCCTCTCTTTTTCCTTTTGGTTCCTTTCATTATATATTCTTCCCCCAACATATGTTTGCTTTACTAGCACAGAGAAAAGTAGTGAGGGTCATTTGCAGTTGCCACATCTAGCAGAGACGGGTTGAGAGACTCTATGGTGGATTCAGGAGTTACTACTGTCATACAGGTTGTTGCCCCAGATCCTTCCTGCATCCAGATGAGGTACAGGTTCTATTCTCTGTAGAGAAATCTCCTAAAAAAGTCCTGGCACAGGATAAATATATGGCATTTTGGCCATATGTCTTTTGGAACTCCCCCACTTGATTATTAGGTATTTGGATTAACTTTTGCATTGCCTTTTCATAATATAAAAAACTTGTGCACTCTACAAGCACAAAGAGATGGTGTAGCTGTCAGCAACAGCTAAAACTCTGGAAGTCCTGGCTTCAATCAGATCCTTCCTGCTACTTGCTTAAAGTATCCTGCAGAGGAGATCTGGGGGTGAAGATTGTGTGACTGCTGTTCCAGCCATCAGGAGCTCAGTTGTTAACAACTGTGGGCTTTAACAAAATAAGTACTTCAGCTATTTTAACTCATTCTCTTTTTCCTATTGGCAAATAACATGTATGACAAACATTCGGCCCCAGCCATGTATCTCTCCCATCATTTTTATGCATTTCATTCAGCCTTTTTTGCAGATTGTTGCTAGAATGAAAAGAGAGTAGAAGGCCCTGCTTCCACAGATCAAACTTCCCATTGTTCATTGAATAAGAGATTGTATTTGAGTTCAGAGATTTGCATAAGAATTAGTCCCCTTCCTTGTGTCAAGTCAGCTATTTTCAGCTCAGTGTAGCAATCTTTGGTTTCTTAGTTGTAACTATGGCAATAAGATTAGATGGTATTCAGTAAAATTCATTTTACAAATTAGCATGGAAGGATGCCCATGACTGTGATAGAAGGAGACATGTAAAAACATTGTAGAATGAGATTGAAATTAAATCAGAACTCAGAATATTCCTGAAAATAATGATTCTCAAAGTCAGCCACCACTAGCTGGTATTTTGTGAAAGATAAACACGATGTGATCAATGGGCCTGATGGGGGTTATATTTCTTAGACAAAGCCATTTTGAAAAGACATTTTAACCCCATTTTGGATGGATGCTGAATTCTTTGATCTGGAACTTTTATAACAGTAGCAGTCAAATCAATATCAAACACTTTTGTTACTGTACAAATCTACAAAGCTCATTAAGGCCTGGGAAAAAAAAAAAAAAAAAGCCCCAAAAACAAAGCAAAAAATAAAGAGTCATGCTCCACGCCCAGGCCACCTTATAATGAGGGTAAGAATGAGCAATGGAAGGTACTATTTGGAGCTCTGCCTCTGCTTTTCTGCTGCACGGTACAGTCCTGTCAATTCATCAGAACAGCAGACCTTATGTCCTAGGTTCAGCTGAAACAGAGTTAACTTTCTTCATAGCACCTACCAAGAGGCTGTGTTTTGAATTTTTGCTAAGACGAAAGCTGACAACAGCAATGTTTATAGTTGTTGCCAAGACATTCAAGGTCATTTCAGCATCTATGCTGGGCCAGTGTCTCCAGGTGTAGTGGAAGCTCTGAGAAAGCACAGCCTAATTACTAGCCCAGGATCTGATCTCAGGTTTGGGATTGAGACCTAAAGCGGCCAAGAGTCTGTTCCATAACATACACGTCATGCCCAGTATATAGGGCCCTCCGGAAGCTCGTCCTTTTTTTGTTACGGACACCTTTTGGTGCCGGATCCCTTTTGCTCTGGGTCAGCTCTTTTTCCAGGTCCTCTCTCTTGGGGTGGTCCCTCTTGCCAGGTCACCTCCCTCCCTCTGTCAGCTCCCAGTCTGGGACACTCAGACTCTTATCTCTGTTTTGGGAGTGTGGTTTTGGGACTCTCCCTGCTCCAGGACCATTAGCTGGAAATGGACTGAGCCTTGTTCATCAGGTGGTGAGCGTTATCACTGTGTGTCGCTTGCATCTATATTTGTATATATTATTATTTTGAATATTATTGTAGTTTAGTTATTAAATTGTTCTTATCTCAACACATGAGTCTCTTTTCCCTTTACCCCTTTAATTCCCTCTCTCATCCCTGGTGGTGGGGGGTGGGAGTGAGAGAGTGGTTGTGCGGGGTTGGCTCCTAGCCAAGGGTAAACCCATCACACCTTAATATGCACACACTAAAGATGGCTTCCTGAAGTTTTGCATCATGTGTAATAAATCATGGAATCATAACATTATAGAAAGTTTTGGGCTGAAAGGGACCTTAAATATCATCCAGTTCCAAACCCCCTGCCATAGGCAGGGACACCCTCCACTAGACCAGGTTGCTCAAAGCCTCATCCAGCCTGGCCTTGAACACCTCCAGGGATGGGACATCCACAACTTCTCTGGGCAACCTGTTCCAGTGCCTCACCACCCTCACAGCAAAAAATTTCTTCCTAATTTCTAATCTAAATCTACCCTTTCAGCTTAAAACCATTACCCCTCATCCTATCTATTACAGTCCGTGATAAAGACTGCCTCCTCATCTTTCCTGTAAAATCTTGCTTTTGATCACATTTCATTACTGAGTCTCCTGTGTATACCTAGCCTTTGCTAGATATGATATCTGCAAACAGGGTTAGAAGGAAGGCAGGTCAGATAAATTTTTTTCAGAAGTTTAATGAACACCTTTTTTGTTATTATTTGCATTTTCCCAAGGAAACTGTTATCTTAATAGGAAAAGCACTGCAAAACATGCATTTTAAAAAAAAAATTGACTAACTGGTTCTTTCACTGATATGCTATGCTGTGATACTTAATTTAATATGACATGATACTGAATTGATATTGGTAGGGTTCTTTGATTGAATATTAAGAAAATACCAAACTTCATAAAGCAAGTGAAGTTTTATTTTTCTTCTTCTAAATACAGTCTTTGATAGCCAGCTTTTCTTGAGTGTAAATTGATACGTTGGAAGGCTGGCAGAGATCAACCCTGCAGCCTTGTGCAGGAAGACAACACTGTTGCATGAAATTTCATCTCTTAGCACAGGTTAAGCTCAAATGATGTCCTTCAGTATTGCATAAGACCTCTACTAGCCGTCCATGCAGTGAATTGTCCTCACGGGAAAAAAATGCATGTTTGAATTGCTTAAATAGATAAAAAAAAAATTTGCCTTTATAAATCATGACCATCAGCCCTGATTCACCCCTGGTCATCCTACCAAACTGCATGCACAGCTTTCAAGATTGTGAGTAGCCAAATCTAGCCCTTCAGGAGGAACAGGGAATAACATTGTCTAGACCTACGTAGGAAAAGTCATCTTCAGGTATTTTGACAGTGCTCAGTCCTGAGGTAGCAAAAATCTTAGGAAGAGAACTCAGAATGTTTCAGGATAAGGCCATTATTTCCTGTGTGACCATTACGGGCATTCCCAAAGTAAATAAGTGTGCAACTATGTTAGCTACTTTTTTTCTTCGAATACCTTCCCTTAAAGTTTCTTTAATTGCAAATCCTCATTGAAAGCCCTGAACAGGGACATTACTTCAGTACACACACCATGCATTATCAAAATTGCTTTGTGTTCCTTCTCAGGTAAAAATAAAAACTATTTGTGTGGAAATTTGCTTGCTCTCACTGTTGGTTATCTGAATAATTGTTTGCTGTTGTAAATGAAAACAAATGGCTGTTTGCATAAAAATAATCATAATTCATTTTCTTGCCAGCAATACATATTCCAATTGGTGGTATATAAACCATCAGTATCCCAGTGGCTCAAAAATTTCTGTCCCTCCTTAAAATGGTCTACTCTGCAGGATAAAAGTTTCTAGCAGCACAGACAAGAGCTTGCAGTCACAGTTTTAGAGCCTCCATGCTTTTGAAGGACAGGATTCAGCAGTATGCTTAGTTTGCTGTGAATCACTGAAATAGATCTCACCATGGCACAAATTCATCTTATATGGGGTATGCATTTTAACCAGGGGGTATAATGCAATACGACAGCAGAATGACAGTGCAGTTACTAAAATCTGTGTAATACGTAGTTATCATTGCAGAAAGTTTAAATTAAGCAAAACAGTGGGAAACCTGAAATCAAACACTGTAATTCAGGAGGCAATGTGACATCCGTCCTGATTTCGAAAGCAAAAGGTGAAAGGATCAGGTAGGTCTGTGAAGGCTGTTCTCTTCCCAGATAGGAAGAGTGTCAGTTGAGGACACAGTTCGCCAGGCACTGAGCTACTTAAGAAGGAGCCAAACCAGACCATCTAATGCACATCAAGGTATTGTGTAAACTCTTCGCATTTACCAGAAAATATCAGATAGTCCTCATAGGTTTATCTCATGCTATTTAGAAGAAGCACTCGTAGGATAGGTAGGAAGCTGACAAGGACAGCTTTTCAAGAATCCCCACAAAGAATGTCTACTGCTTCATTCTTATGCAATGGGGAGATTTGCCTTGGATTTCAGCCCTAAATCTAATCTCCCATTCAGGTGCCAGAATGCTGCATAAAGGGATTTTATGGGTAGCACACCTACATAAGTAACTTACAGCAGCTGCCCAATAAATCTCTTTTCTTGACATTTCCAAGAGTCAAAGTGAACAGTAGCGGCAGGCCTTCCAGTTGTCCCTGTTCCCAGACACAGAAGACACCCTAAATTGTTTCTTTTTCTGAGTTGAATGAGTATGAGCTGTGTGTGCGTGTGCACTAGCAGTGGGAAATAGCTTACAGTCCAGCTGGGAGCACATGAGGCAAGGGCTAACAAAAGGTTGCTGAAAAAGCCCATCCTGCCTATTTTAGGAAAACCTGTAAATTATGTGTATTAATAAAGGGAAAAGAAGCCACCTTAAAAGAAGAACCAGTTTTCAGGCACTAGGCTGACCTGCAGACCTAGTTCTTGCATCTTTCTGCTGTCTCAGCCAATCAAGGCCATACAGCCTTGAAACAATAGGGGACAATCAGTTGGGTGTATCAACAGCCTTTGTGGTTGCTGGCTGTGTTTCTGCTTTTAATTTGTGAATGCACTAACTGTGTTTTATAATGCCTGCTTCTGATTGAAGGAAATGCCTGAGCGTAATAGGAGCCTGTGGATAAGGTTTGCTCTCCTGTTGTCCTTCACATACTGAGAACAAAGCAGAAAATGAGTCATTACTTACTTGACAATGTAGCAGATCAGAAGTAGCTGATATTTACCTCTGATTAGGAAAGCATCGCTATAGTTCTTTTTGCCTGAGCAACTTAAAACCATGTCTTTAATCTGAGAGAAAGGAAGCTCTGCTGTTGTACTGAGTGGAGGATATTTTTAGAATTACTGAATACTGTAGGATCAGAATTCCCACCTGCCTTTGAAAAAAATGTTGGAGCTTCCCTGTTCTTGTGAGATAGATTTCTTCGTCCTACTCTTTTTACAGTTCCCATGTGATGAAAGAAATACATGGGGGCATACTGGTACATAGGGTACAAACATTGCCCAACTCTTTGTGCAGGTAGCTAGCCTGCCAACAGTCAGCTCCTCCTTGTGGAGAAGGGCTACAAGGTGGCATAGGCTTGTGCCTTTAGTGCAGTTATGAGTGAAATTAAATACCGAAACCATCACCTGCTGACAAAGATCTATATAACATTACATTTTGGATTTTTGGGGAACTGAGTTGTCCAAGGTGCAAAGTACAGTAAAAATGTATAGATGGAAAGGGAAAAAAGGACATAATTCTGAAAAGTGCTTTAGGGTAGGTGAGATATAGCAAAATTTTAGAAGTTTTAATCAAGCTACAAGGAAAAATAGGCACCATACTCATTCTTGTAGGGTTTATACAGTCGGTATTCATCACCAGTATGTGTTTGTTGGTGCACAATGGAAGAGTCACCTGAAACAGTGAGATCCACCGTGTTTTTTGATACAGCTGATATGAAGAAGATTGGTTACATTTATCACAAAAATACAGACATAGGCAAGTTTTTTCTGCAAAGCCACATACTGGTTTGCCAGACTCATGAGGAAATCAGAGTTTAGCTTACCTTAGTTTCATTCCACTTCTGCTTTGGAATATTAAGGAAACGGTGTTCAATTCACAGGCAGAAAGAGGACACCTTTATGGCAAACTCCAGGGCATGAACAAGAGGCTCTGCTTGGAGTCTACCTGGCCTCTTCCCTAAAAATCAGAACAAACCCTCAATTGAGGATGAAAAAATGGGAGGAAAAGGGGACAATATTCTGATGAAGAATCATGAGGAGTGCAAAACCGTAGTCAAGAAGTATGGTGAATTCATTGCTTATTCTTTATAGTTGAGAATGTGGAGCAAAAACTGCATCGCCACCAGGATGTCCTTCAGCTGTTTACTGATGGCAACACTCCTGCTGCTGTGACTCATTCTTGGCTTCTCATTGTCTCATGGTTATTAAACATATGGGGGCAGTGGCTGGCAGGAGCCCAGCACTAGAAGTCTTTGCCCCAGCTGCAATTTGGAAGCAGCCCATAGGTCAGCACGTGCAGAGAGAGACAGAAAGTAGGATTCATCCTGAGGCCAGTACCATAACTCTGTTGTCATGGATCACTCCGGTTATTACAGCAGATCCTGTAGAAGTGCCCCAAATCCCCACACAATAACACGAACCTGTTTTCTGAATACATAGTGCACCCAATTCTTGTAGGAGATGCAGCAGTTTAATGTGAAAATTTCCTCATTCAATCTTTCTTTGTTCCTTCTGAACCACTAGAGCTGCTCTTCACTGTGGAGTGGTCATACGGTGCTCTTTCCTGATGTAAATCGCATTACACCCAGCTAGGACTCTCCTGACTGTTTGTTTGCCAAATCAACAGGAAGGCTCACATTTAATTTACAGGTATCTGCATTTGCTGACTTGTCCTATTAAGCACGTTGACTGTGTTTTACCAATTACAAGAAAATGAGAAAGAGGCAGAAAGAGATGTGAGCAAGCAAGCACAAATTGAGAAAATCCGGTCAGTGACTTTTTTGGTATCTTGGGGTAATTTACATGTGGTAATGCTGAAATGCCTTTCTGTTTGATAGAAATTGGCTAATGGGTTCAGAGCTGCCAGTGGGGAGGGAGAGGAGCAAAGGAAAGAAAAAGGCACTGTGGTTGTATAGGTCTTGTTTTCCTGGTGAAAACAGCAGGGAACAAAACGGCATTAAAATAAAAACTGAAAAAATAAAAACAAAAAAAAAAGTGAACATGGAGATTTTTCCTCAGAAAACTCTGTCCCTTTCCAGATACTTTAGCAATACAGTCCATTGCTGGTTACAAGGCCTATGTGCCACCTATATCCCACAAAATTTTATTTGAGAGGTAGGTGCAACTCAAGAGGGATGGATTTTTATTGTTTATGCTCTCTGTTCAGGCAAGCATTTCATTCTAGTTGATCAACACTCGGTAACATGTTGAACCCACAAGACACCCCTCACTTGTCACTAGAAGTAAGAACAAATTGCAGATACATAAATCCGTTTTCATAGAGCTTGATCATGTTGGGGTGCCTGCTGCTGCTTTGGTGTATTTCTAATTGTTACAGAAAGGACAGGGTTGTGTCAGCAACGTGTCACACCAGGGTGTGCTAGATCCACTTAGAAATCGTTGTTAGGTGATTACCTAGAGAAGTAGGTCATTTTCTCAAAGATGGTATGAGCTCAAAAATGACAACCACCTAGAAAATGAATACTTGCAGCTATTTTATGCTAGCAGATATGTAATGCTGGAGGCGATCAATAATATACTTTATTATAGGAGTTCTGATAGGGAAATATTGTACTGTTTTTAAATAATACTGCTTAGACATTGTCCAAATGGAACGCATTTTGGTTTTGATGAATAAATTGTAGTGTCAGATGAAGTATAAGACAAAAATTTAAACTCCTTATTCTCATCAAAAGAAAAGCTTTTTCTGAGCCAAATGTTCCCATTTGAAATGTTTCGTTAACCTGATTTATTGAGTGGTCTTATCTGGAATCTTTAACAACATTTAAAAGTCCCTAGTGTATTCATAAGCCAATTGAATTTTGCAGAAAATATTTAGCTTTCATTTGTTTGGGACACGTTGTGGTTAACACTTCTCTAGGCAGCTTTCCAAGGAAACAAGACTGAAATTCTTCAAAATGCATCCCGTTTTTACCAGTGAAAGTATTGACCAGGGCTTGTCTCTTATAACAATGAGCTATTTTTGAAGGAGATATACCAGATGGTCATTGGTTTGTTGTTTTTTTTTTTTTCTCATGAAAATGTCAGCTAAAAATCAGCCTCAAACACAGCAAAAAAGATGAAAGGAAATTGGTTATAGAGGATGTGGCCATACTGAGCTACATGGATGGCATGCTGGTTTAGACAATCAGTGCATATCAGTAGCTGACTGCATACTTAAGTGTTTTCATTGACAGACAAAACAAATTATCTATGGATCTGGTCAAAGTGTATACTAACACAGATGCATTATCTGACTACGAACACAGCAAAATATTTATTTTCTATTGCTGCCTTCTTTTCTACCTGGGAATATTAATTCATTGTTTCTTTCTTTCACATAATGCACCATACAAAGACACTCAGAACTCACCTGGACAAGGCTATGAGCAACCTTATTTAAGTAGGCTTGATTTCAGTGGGCAGTTGGACCTCCAAGAGTCCTTTCTGATCTAAGTTATCATACATGTGTTTAAGTTTGCTTTTTTTTTTTTAAATAAATACCAAGCAGGTGAATGTGTAGGAATAAAGAAGGAGTAGCAATAACTTCTCTGTTCCATCACAAGGTTGGTGATGGATGACAGTCCTAGGCACATACTCCTAAAGCATGGCATCTGACTTGAGACCAGGCACACACCAGCAGGTACAAGTCCTGAAGAGGAAGTGGAGTGCAATATGCACTGCTGAGAAGTAATGCTTTTACAGATGCTTTCTCTCACACTGGAAGACAGTGTCTCTACCAGCACTCTACCAAGTAACAGGGAGGTGTTGATATTCGCACCTTTTCACTGCTCGTGCCAAAGTTTTTCTTCCACTGAGTCTCCATTTAACCTTTCAAGTGCAAACAGAAAAGTTCAGCAAGAAACAAATGTTTTAAATTATTTCAATTTTGTGACATCTGACATGCAGTGGGGTTTTTTGGGGGGGAGGGATTAAAAAAAAAAGGGATCTTTTGCTTATATTGAGACAAAAAAAGGATCTTTTGCATATGTTGAGATATACATGCATACTTTCTGAAGTTATTGTGGGGTTGGATATAGTTCCAGTCAGTGAGACCTTCCAAAGTTAAACAGCTCTCTTAGAAAGCTCTGCCCGAGCCTTCTGCCATGGCCAGAGTGACCTGACAGGGGGTCTGGGTGGTCTTTTTCTGGGAGCACCCAGAGATCCCTGAGCCCTTGTTGCCCTGGCAGTGACGGGAGTTGTAGGTGCACTCCGAGGCCCAGCAGTGCAAGTGGATGGTTTTGGAGAGCCTCCTTACCTCCATCTTCTGTTGATCCATCAAGGATCCCTGCCCTGCTGCCTCCCTGGGGGGCACTTCTGCTGCTGGTCCAGCCCTGCTGCAGTCCAGGCCCTGGAGGACCTCTTTGAAATGACTCAAATAAACAATGCTTTCGTCATCTGAGAAACTGTTCTAAATAATAGAAACACCTCCAATTTGTTATTTCAGAGGGTGTTTGCAGGAAAGCTGTAACCTCATGTGCTTACAGTCGGTGATGAATTTGGTGGAACAGGATTTTCTTCTCTTTTGGAAGGAGCAGCTCTGAGAAACAGATTAGTTACACGTGTCTTCCTCCCTCCCAAACACCCACAGCAGTTGTCAGAAGGCACAACACCAGGACCAGCAGGATAAGCAGTATTTCCATACTTTTTTATTCTACATGGTCAAAATTAAATATATTTACATGACTTGTCGTTATTTGAAGTGTAGTTTTCATTGCAAGAACCTGGTTATCTCTTGCCTTACTTTCTTTGGGCCTTACCAAAGCACATACAAAATGCTCCCATTAGCATGAGAAGAGATCTTGCATTTTTTAGTCTTGTGCACAAACCTGGACACAATTTATCAAGGCGTAAATTACTATGCAAGGTGGAGGAGAAGCTAACTCCCTATATAGTTATTCATGAAAAGGACTATATTTCCTGCCTATTTCTCTTGAGAAAATGAATGATACATGAAATAATAAGAAATAGTCTCTGAGCTAACCCCTTTTCTAACCCTCCCTATTCATCTCTCTGAGGGATTTCTGATCCAGTCCAGCACAGATTCAGAAATTTCTTTTTTTATTATAGGAATTATTTCTTTAATTTATTACAATTTGCAGTGTCATCATCACCATTAGTTTATTCCTTCTCTCCGTCTGAAATTACAGGCTAGTTTAATTCAATTTCTGATTTTTTTTTAATGTAAAGTGTATGTTCCTTCCAAAGGCAATGTAACAGAAAGCACATCTTCAATGACTTTACATGAAATACAAGTGCAGTGTTTGGCCACTCCATTCATTTTTCTCTCTTTGCTTTCACACCGTCATCTCAGGTAGCATACTCTGACATGATTGCCTGTAGTAACAATACTTCCTCTTTTTGTTGTGTCTTAGTATTTTGAGTCAAACTCCTATGCACCTTTTTCCTATCAGATCCAGCTGATCTAATTTACTGAGTACAGACCATTGGTTATAAAGAGCATCCAATAACAATCCTTAATGTCCACTTGCAAATTTTCTTCCTCTTCCATGACATGAAAGATTTCTTTGGAAGTGTCTTTGCCTTATCTCAGACTTGAAGCTACTTATCATCAAGAACTATGGCTTCTTTAATCAGCTAACCCTAATAGCCATTGGCTCTGCTACAAGCATTAGGTATATACCTTCCATCTTAAAGTACTTATCTTAACAGTCTCTAATTATACAGAAAGAAAATACAATTTCTGTAATGAAAGGGAGACTACATGAGATATTTTGAACTCACATTGAAAAAAAGTCATTTATCCAGCAGGAGAGAATATTCCTGACCTTGAATAATTTTATTAGTGGTTTTCACATTGTTTGAACAGACCTGATGGATCACCTTTACAAATCAAATATTTTTATTTATGGTAAGATAACTGTGGCCAAGATCAGGGGCCATTTGTGCTGGTTTCTCTAACGATATGCGTAAGAGACTGCTTGGAAGAGATTACTACCTGAGCAGGCAGTGTGGGGACAGGGTGTGTAAAATCATGGCTCACGTTTTAAAAACAAGGGACTGAAACCCAAGAAGCTTACCCTTTCCAGTGTAATAAGCACACTGCAAACAGAGTAAGCTGTCAGGCAATTTGTCTGGTTCCCTGCTTCTGTGACCAATGCCCATTCCCCTGAAGGACAGCACCAGGAACCTTCCATTCACTGTTGAAATTAGGATGCTTGTGCTTCAGAAAGCACTGACTGTAGGCAAGGCTATAAATCCATCATTTATGCTGCTTCTTGATTCTCTGGGAGCTAATGGCAATGTAAATTTTTTTTAATACAGGCTAGTGAGCTGTTTCCCAAAAGATTTCACGAAGGAGCTTGTCTGCCCCCAGGCATAGCCGTGAGTACAGTAGGTATCATGGTCCCACATGTGTGTGTTTGTGCCTGGTTATGCCACACCTTGCCAGTCTGGCTGGACTGGAACTACAATGGCCTCTCTGGACTCTCCTACCTCAGGCAGGATCTTAGCTGAAAACACAGCTTGACTGGAGGGATACTGAGGAAACACCCTCAACCTTTGAGTAATGGTGTGTGCCCATTCACATTAGCCTGATCACTTCTAGCTCTTCTCTGAAAAACTAAATCTCATAGGAAGGGAGCATGAATAGGTGGAAGTCCTGCTGCACAGGTTGTGTATGGGATACATTTTACTCTTTCAGTTTTATTTCAGCCAGTTTGCTTCTGGTTAACCTAAATAAATTATCATCTTTGAATGAAGAGAGATTTGGTGGTGGGGAAGCACAGCCTAATCATTGTTCTTACAAAGCTAAGACTCAATATATTTCTGGACTAAAATATAAAGAAGTATGGTGTCCTCTTTCACTGGGCAGTGTTCTTGTTTTTGTTGAGCGGGAATTTTGGTATGCATTTAACTTGCTTCCATACTATCCACTGCCTCTGCCTTCTTCTTTATAAAATTTCTCCAGATCAGTTTTCCCAAAATATTCCAACTTATTAATATTTTTCACATTCACAGAGGTTGGGTATGCTATCCTTGTCTATCAAGATCACTCACTATTGCAAAAATGAGGGAGTAATGAAATGCTCTTGTAAAATGGGAACAGATGTGTCTGGTTTGTCGTTATGTGTGTGTGTTTATCCAATGAAGATGTTAAGAAAATGTACTCAGTTACCAGGTCTGTCAGCACAGAACATTTCCATATTTAATCACATATTGTCATTACACTGCATTATTATTTCTGAGACATACGCAGATATGACCTTTATTATTCAAATTTCTGCTTAATGTATTTTAACATCATTGTACTTTTGATTCATGTAAAATATTTTTTTCTAAAATTAGACAACTTCATAACAATAATGAATGTGAGCTCTAATCTGCATGCAGCCCTGTCCTCTTACTCCCATAATGTACTAAATTGGGATCTTTTCAAGCATTGTAATTTGGAAAGCTGTTCCTGAGCAATTGCACACACAGTTAAGCTAATCTTTCCTCCTCAGGATGGGAGATTCCTTCCTGATGCAAAACTAGGGACTATGATTTCCTTTTCCAGGATACTTGACTTTGACTGATAGCAGCTAACCTATTCCTTAAAAAGTCCCCTGAAGCTGATGTGGCCAAGCCCAGAACTGTGTGACCTGCCCTCCTCAGGCAGAACATCCTGTGCGTAAAACTATTGTGTTCCAGGGCATGTGTGTGTGGCGGTCTCTGTGAGTGCGTATAAGGGATAGTACAGAGAAAGCAAAACTCTTTCATCAAGGTTTCTGCAGACTTCCATCTGAAACAGCAAGACGAATACAAACATTGAAATAAAGTCAAGGCAAGAAAGCAGAAAAAAAAGTGTTTGGGCAGAATACAGATTAAGAAAAAAAACACTTTTTTTACTGACACTTGCCAGAAAAGCACATTGACATAATTCACTTGAACAGGAAATGACATGTTCTTCTAATCTATTGATGACATTTCTGAGTCAGTTCCTTGCTGACCCATAAATGGTCATTTACACCTGTGCAGAGTACAAGTCTAGCAAACAACTTTCTTCCCTACTTTAATTTTTTCCCTTTAGTTTCTGCTCATTCTGTGGCAGCAACCGTGGAGAATCAGCCTTCCCAGAGGTGCGTACCAGGTCACTTCAGTATCACGCCCTCCATTCTCACTTCAATACAGGGTAACAAGTTTGCACTAATGTCCTCAGTTCCTTTAAAAAGGGATCAAGTTAAGACCATCTCCCATGCCAGGCCACTGCTTGTCTTCCTCCTGGGTTCCCAGCCCCTAATCTGCCAGACCCTCCCTCCATTCAGTAACCTCATGCTGCTGTTATTTTTCCCCTCCTGCCAGTCCCCTTTTTCTGACAGGCCTGCCCAGTGTTCCTTGCCCAGCATCAGCCACTCTCTGATTTCAGTGTTTTGCTATCTTATACCCCCTTGATTTCTGGTTCCCCATCCCCTCTCCATTTGATTCCACTCTCTACGTCAAGAAAAATGCTGTCCTCATCCAGGCTTCTCTAGCCTGCCACTAGCTGATGTGGCACTTTTTCTCCTTGATGAAAGTATTGCATGCCTGGCCATCTGCAGGGATACCACAGCAGGCATGTTTCTCCATTTCCAAAACATAGCCCCTGCTACCACCCCAGCTCCTGGGGGACAGACCCAGGAAGGGTACAGAAAACCCAGCTGCTTCAGGCTGCACCCGTGGTCTGTGGCATGCACAGCACAGAGGAGCTCCTCTGAGAAATGGCTATCCTGCCCTAACAAGCCTCTATGGAGCACACATGAGCTGTCATCTCCCTCTTGCAAGGGCTTGTAACTTACACTCACCATGTGATTTAAATGCTCAGCTACTCCGGTCTACTTCTGATTAGCAAATGCTTACCATGCCATGAGGCAGGGCCAGCCCAGGAGTTACTCTCAGGATTAATATCTCTGAGTACAGAATAAATCACAGCAAGTAGCAAGCTGTCTTTTGACTTGTCACAAGTATGAGGGGAGGGGAAGAAGGAGCTGAAATTAAAAACTTACCTTGTGGCAAATCATTTACTTAGGTCTAACAAAGGCACAGGGCCAGATCCTCAGATGATGTAAGTCACTGTAATCCTACTGGGGTCAATTCATAGATTCTAATACCAAATGAGACTTCTATATCATGTAATTTCACCTCTACCAAGACATAGGACAGGAAATTACACTCATTCATCTCTTTATTGAATTTAATGGCAAATATTTGTTAGAGGTAACATTAATGGGGTGTTGGGCTTCATATGTTTTTTCACTGTTTCAAAAATATTTTGTAACAGTGTCACTATGGAGCAAATATGTACACTTTTATATATCTACATAGGCTTGTGTATGTATACATTCGCTGTAGGCATGCGACGAGTTCTTCAATGCTATGCTTATTTAGCTGAGCTTTTAGAAGAGAGGTTTTCCAGTGTATTTTCAGCTGAAGTATACCAGTATGGCTGGGTGATATTCACATCTCCCATACTTTTTTTAACAGAGCCCTAATGTTTCCCAATGTCTCTGGCTAAATTATCTCAAGCCCTGTGATGTACACCATTTTCTCTAGACTGGTCTCCTTGGCAGCACAAGAGAAACACACTCTAGGTAGCTGGTGTGAATGGAAGGTTAAAAAATCAGCAATGCATCTGTGAGTACAACTGGAGAATCTGGCAGCACACCACAAACCAGTGTAGAAGAGAGGAGGCCCCTCATCGTGAAGACAGTACATCATCAAAAGTATAGCTGATATTAAGTGCTCCTCAGATGTCAAATGTTTGTTCTTCTCAAAGTCAGAATCATGGTAGGTGCGAAGAGTGTGGATACAGGCATAGAATCACAGAATCACAGAATCACAGAATCACAGAATGTTAGGGATTGGAAGGGACCTCGAAAGATCATCTAGTCCAATCCCCCTGCCAGAGCAGGAACACCTAGATCAGATCACACAGGAACGCATCCAGGCGGGCTTTGAATGTCTCCAGAGAAGGAGACTCCACAACCTCTCTGGGCAGCCTGTTCCAGTGCTCTGTCACCCTCACTGTAAAGAAGTTTTTTCT
>WKFP01014818.1:849689-907147 GCA_011057875.1 Pterocles orientalis
TCTTGAACTGAGGGGCCCAGAACTGGACACAATATTCTAGATGCGGTCTCACCAGGGCAGAGTAGAGGGGGAGGAGAACCTCTCTTGACCTACTGACCACCCCCCTTCGGATACACCCCAGGATGCCATTGGCCTTCTTGGCCACGAGGGCACAGTGCTGGCTCATGGTCATCCTGCTGTCCACCAGGACCCCTAGGTCTCTCTCCCCTACACTACACTCCACCAGGTCAGTACCCAACTTATACTGGAACCTGGTGTTGTTCTTGCCCAGATGCAAGACTCTACACTTGCTCTTGTTAAATTGCATTAAATTTTTCCCCGCCCAAGTCTCCAGCCTGTCTAGGTCTCGCTGGATGGAAGCACAGCCTTCTGGCGTGTCAGCCACTCCTCCCAGTTTTGTATCATCAGCAAACTTGCTGAGGGTTCACTCTATTCCCTCATCCAAGTCGTTGATGAATATATTGAACAGCACAGGTCCCAGTACCGAACCCTGGGGGACTCCACTAGATACAGGCCTCCAACTAGACTCCATCCCATTCACCACAACTCTCTGGCTTCTGATGTGTTGCTTCTCAGCCCTGAGAAACAATATCTGAGGCAAAGAGGGTATAGAACCACCCATGTTGCAGAGAGCAGGTTTGATAACCGAGAGAAAAAAAGGGCAGTAGGTGACTTCTTCTGAAAACAGGGAAATACATTTAAATCAAAGACAGAAACCGAGTGTTTTCCTATGCATGAATGACACACTGTGAATTACCTTGTGTTTTCTATGTTGTTTATGTGTGTGTGTGTTTCTGTGCGTGGTTACTAATTAGTATATATGACAGAACAAAATATAATTATTTTATATTAAATCTCACCATTAAAAATTGCTACAGCTGATGTTTTCTGAGTCTAGATTAATGGTGAGATCAAATTGAGCTGTAACTGAGCTACAGCTGGGCTATCCATGCGTCGTTACGGGAGTGCCCAGAGTCATGGAGGAGACTGATAGAGATCAGCCTATCATGCCTGTCCTTAGTGCCTCGTGTAATTTGGGATGATAAAATCTATCATATGCAGTTAGACATTAATTTTGTTATTGGAAAGATACTGTAAAGGAAAAGATGTCCCTTGTGCTCCTGGTTAACATGTACATAGTAAGCACAAATATGGTAGAACATTTTCAGTAGACAAATGTTTTCTTAGTACAAAAATCCTGTTGAATATCTTAACAATACCTTAACAATTTTAAAGGGTAATTGCTTTTTAAAAATCCCTGGTAAATAGATTGTGGTTCTTCATTCATGTATCTTAACAATAGTCCAGTGCAAGTGAAAAAAACATTACCTATCGCTTTGACTAAATATAGTCCCATCATTGTTTTTTCCTTGTTCAAATACATCTTCTAAATTGCTGCTTGTTTACTGTAACATTTATAAGATACCATTTTACCACCACTGCTTTTTGTTCTGTGACACTACCCTCTCCTTTGTGACCATGTAATCTCGTTTTTGTTTTCATTCATGCTCTGCTACTCCTAGCTTCTTCCTGCTACGTATGTATGGAGGAGACAGGGGAGGAAAATGGAAGTTTTTTCTTTTGTTTTACCCCTTGTTGTGACTGGTATGATTCAAATTGGTTCCGATTCTGCAACTTCAGTCTAAAAGCCTGACACATGCCCCACTGCCCTCAGCAATCATAGTAACTGATACTTTGTGAATTTTAGATTGCAGTTCCTTGAAAGAAAGACCATAACTTTGTTGTACCACAGAAGTACATACATATATGAGCAGTCATAATGATAAAACTCCACTGAGAAAAATTTGCAGAGCTAAAAGCTTTTTAACTTCTCAGAGTGTTTTTTCACTTGGGTTTTACAAAGACTTTTTCCTATAACTAAGCAAGTTTATTGTCTTGATTTCTAACCTATCCTCCAAGCCTGTATATAGTACAAAAGTAAGAACTTCAGACAACGTCTATGAAAACAGCCATCACTCCTTGACGTATAAATCAGGCTTTTTAATCCACAGTGTTTAAGTGGTTTCACAAGGGTGTCATGCATTTAGTTCCTGGCTTCTTCAAACAAACTATGCCCAAGAGCGTAATATGAATTTGGATTTTGATCAAGGGATTTTAGTGACAATATAAGCCACAAGAACAAAGCTGGTATAGTCTCAACTAAAATCCACAACTAAATAAACAAGACACATGGACATTCCGATGATAAACTCTAGCTATAGTCTATTCTTATGTCTCAGAGCAGATATGAACGAAAAACAAAATCAGCAGATACAAACGTCTACATTCGGAAAGAAATGTGCAAGTTACATCACGTGCCTCCTTCGTTTGTGGTATCATGTCACTGAAAACCCCCAGCAGTGCTTTGAACAAATTTTAAGTAGCTTATCTCAAGGTTTTGTTTAAAACCTGATAGTTCCTATTAGAATCATACAGAACAAATCTTTATAGTATTTTTGCTCCTGCTGCACACTCCTTCCATACTTGGAAGATTCACATTATCTTGTTTAGCAGTCACAGAATAAATACCTTAGAAGACCATAACATTTAATTTTTCCGTAATAGATTTTTGTATTTCACTACTTTTTGCTATCTCTTACATGTGCTATTAACAGAATTGTTACACTTCAATTAACAACTACTAGTGAGAAGTCACAAGATCACTTCTTTAATTTATTTCTTTAGTCGTTTTGTTTGTCTATTTGATTATCTGTTAGAAAATCAGAGATTTTACTGCAGCTAACATTCCCAGTGACAAAGACACAGTCTTCTTCAAATAACTGAACAAACTGGGTTTGCATTGGCTCATAAGACATGGGATAGCAAAGAGCTAAAAGTAGAAAGAATGGGAGAAAGTAGAAAGTGGGCCCGTGTAAACCTAGTGAGGATTAATGAGGCCAAGTGCAGGGTGCTGCACTTGGGTCGGGGCAACCCCAGGTATTTATACAAACTGGGGGAAGATCTCCTTGAGAGCAGCCCTGCAGAGAAGGACTTGGGGGTCCTGGTGGATGAGAAGCTGGATATGAGCCGGCAGTGCGTGCTTGCAGCCCGCAAAGCCAACTGTGTTTTGGGCTGCATTAAAAAAGGGGTGGCCAGCAGGGAGAGGGAGGTGATTGTGCCCCTCTCCTCGGCTCTTGTGAGGCCCCATCTGGAATACTGTGTCCAGGCCTGGGGCCCCCAGCACAGGAAGGACGTGGAGCTCTTGGAGTGGGTGCAGAGGAGGGCCACTAAGATGATCAGAGGGCTGGAGCACCTCTCCTATGAGGAAAGGTTGAGGGAACTGGGCTTGTTTAGCTTGGAGAAGAGAAGGCTCCAGGGAGACCTCATTGCAGCCTTCCAGTACTTGAAGGGAGCCTATAAACATGAGGGGGAACAGCTGTTTACGAGGGTGGATAGTGATAGGACAAGGGAGAATGGTTTTAAATTAAGACAGGTGAGGTTTAGGTTAGAGATTAGGAGAAAGTTTTTCACCCAAAGGGTGGTGGCACACTGGAACAGGTTGCCCAGGGAGGTCGTGGATGCCCCATCCCTGGAGGCATTCAAGGCCAGGCTGGATGTGGCTCTGAGCAGCCTGGTCTAGTGGTTGGCGGCCCTGCATATGGCGGGGGGGTTGAAACTAGATGATCACTATGGTCCTTTTCAACCCAGGCCATTCTATGATTCTGTGATTCTATGAAAGAATGTTTTGAGGTTAGATTTTCCTTCTCAGTAATGTCCTCCACAGCTTTTAGGATTTCTTTTCTAGACCACCTTCTGATCATCATTTCAGGTCAAAAGAAAAGACTACAGGAAGGTTTATACATTGCTTTGTTTCATAATTTTTTTCTGGGCTTCACTTCCCAATGGTAAATAGGGGTATTGTACTTCCCCGATATGTATATTTTTGTTTCCCATATTAGTAACGCACTGCTATCTAACAAAGATGTCATGAGAGTAAATGAAAGGCAGATAACAAGAGAGAGCCTCAAAATACAGGTGCTTTGTCTCGAATTCGGGACAGATCACCTTTCCCCCCTAAACAATGTCATAATTCCCCATCCCACCTTTGTCTCTTTCTTCAGGATATGGAACTATCCTAGGGTCCTAAACTGTCTAACCTTATAGTGCAGTGCTCACATGAATCTCAGAATGTACATAGCAGTAACAGGTGCTGGCTTGGTTTAGTGGTTTAATTTTTGGATGGAGTAATCATCCAGTTACAGCGGGGTATATAAGTAACATTGAAACCATGACTCACTTGCTACAGAAAACACGGCAAAAAGTCATCAGTTCTTCATGCTTCTTTGTTCAGGTCACAAAGAGAAAAGGTAGCTGATGTCTGCTTTTGGGATGGTGTGGTAGCACGACGAGTCTCTGCAGACACAGCCCATTATGATCAGGGAGAAGTGTGATATGGTACAGAGGACCTGAGCTATAGAGGCCTGTGAAGATCAGTGTTAAGATGGAAGAGAGAGCAGTTCAGCAGGATGGGAAAAAATTTGGGCTTGTTTAGACGATCACATAGGTGAGGCATGGTGGAGGTTTTCAAGGCGAATTGTGCCTTCCCTCTCCCACCTGAAAAACCTGATAAAACCATATGCAGTCTCACTTCCAAATTTCCTCATTATTATTATTATACTAAGCTAAATTCCCCAAGCTGCAGACATCTGGGTCTGTTTTCTTCTCTTATATTTCCATGTGTTTGACATTCTTTCTTTCCTTCTGTTCCTCATGCTAGAGCAGTCAATGTAAGCAATCCCAAGAATATTTTGCCGCAGTTTAGCAGTGGAAATTGCTGTCTATCCATTTGTGATCCAGGCATCAGATCACAAAATGGATAGACACTGTATGCTCTTTGTTTTACCACAATCTCTCTTTGCACCATGTGGTGATTTTCCTTTTTAAACGGCACGAGGTGCTCCACATCCCTCTTTAAACATTTGTCTACTCAGTAACAACATTTTACAGGATCTTACAAGGTAGAAAGCAAAGATAAATGCTTGAGAGCTTGTTTTGAAGGGTAAGCTTCGGCAGCTGCCAGTGAAATGAACTACATTCCCTTCCCCCACTCTGGCTGATGTACAGCATCCCGGATGGTGGTCTGACAGCATAAACAGGGACAGAAATTTCTCATTCACTGTCTCCTAGTTAGAGAGTAATTTCTCCTCTGCCTACACCACAGTGTGCTATGGAAATGCAGAGCTGCTACTAGGGATGATGGACAGTCCCGCTGTGCATAACTAACAGGTGCCACACAGATAGATTTCACTGGCCAAGCTGGAAGCCTCTCTGCAGAGGGTCTCCTCACAAGCTGTCATGTAGCCTCTGCTCCTTCCGTCAGGGCTTTATAAATCCACAGGCACACATGTAATTTGTGAGGAGGAAAAGAAAGGTGACAACAAATGATCTTCTAGATAAATCACTTCTCTCTCAAGTAGGTTCGCAATACTCAGTTTCTGGTGTCATTTACAGTGGTGAAAAGCTGGAGTTCTGCTCTTTACCTCTCTGGAGTTCTAACTAGATTTACACAGATGTGACCATAAGCCATGTTTGTTTCCTACAGAAATCGGCATATTTATCTTTCTTGAAAAAGTGCTGAAAACCATGGGCACAAAGCTGGCAGTGTACCTTAACTGCAAACACAAGACAGGAAAGAATGGTGACAAGTTTAGAAATTATTTTTGCCCCATATTTGAGAATCAAATTGATTCCTACTTCTTGAACTATAATAAAAAAATGAATAAGACTCAGCATTTCCTTAGGTTTATAGGACACAGGGACAAGGGAGGAAAAAAAGGAAATAATTTTACTTCTTTTCTGGTTTAAAGTCAGTTTGAATCCTCCCTGTGAAAAATGTTTCACTTTCTCTGACCTTTCCCACCATGAATTTAAAAAATGTCACCTCTCTGCTCAGTCTCGCATTTATAGCAGAATGTCTAATGCCTGGATTTTGCATACACAATTAAAAAAATAAGAATTGCTGTTAGTAATCCGTGTAATATACCATGTGGGTGAATTTGGGTGAGCATGAAAGCTCCAGTGAACTGTTCACCTCCACACTAAATGTAGCAAACAATCCCCTCTAAGTTCACAAACTGAATGCTGTTTTCCCATGAAGAAAAACTCTTTATCATGCAGCCTGAATGTGCCCATTAGGATGGCAAAGGAGTGTGGGTCTGAAGAGAAAACTTTTTGCTGGCAGCTGTGGGAGAGGGATTCTTCAGTCCTGTGGTAGAGCAGGGTCCTGTCAGCTCTGGATCCAGCTCTGGATCTTCAGCACTGCTGAGAAATGTAGCCCTTTATCCAGAGTCAGCTCTCAGCTACCTGTCTATGAAGCCAAACTATTCTGAATTTTAAAGCCTATTGAGTTGTTTCAATTTGCGTCGTTGAGCCTGAGATCAGAACCTGGCCTGTTGTGGGCGGTCTGTCTGAAAGACTCATTAATTTCCCTCTTAGCTTTAAGGCAGCATCTGGACTATTGATAAGAATCTTGAAGCCAGAAGCTGCAAAACGCATCATGAAAACCAAGCTGAGTGTGCCTTAGTGAAACACAGCCGCACTGTCATTAAGGACTGGTTTTCAAACTAGGGCCTCAACCATCCCACCTGTTTGCCTGCATAAACACACACCATCAGATGGATCGAGGCTAGAAGCTGGCTTTAACAAGCCTTAAAGCATGGAGAATTCTCTCTAATTACAATTTTAACCTATCTAGTATAGCTGTGGATGGTCTAATTATCTACATAAATGTTTAATTACTTTAGAATCCTACACTGCTGGCCTCAGTGAGACTGGTGGCAGCAATTCACAAAGGCTACAAGTCGCAATAAGAGAGCAGTAGGACGCACTCTGGACAAGAATGACACCCAGCACCAAGTAACTCTGCTAGTGAGCCAGCAGGAAATGTAGGCTTTTATTACCAGAGATTTTTCTGCCACAATTTCTGTATGGGCACTGTCAAGTTGCTCTGTTTTTGAATGGTTTTCCATTGCTACGGTTTATTGTGTGAGAAAGGGCATGTTTTTGGTTTTCCCTTCTAAAGGAGTAGGAGTGAAAGGGGAGAAATGTCCGTGGATTCCTTGGTGAGAGCCACCTTGGCCATCCTCTGTGATGGTGTCCAGGTATAAAGCACAGATGAATGGGATGTTTGCAAAATTAAAAAGAAACTTAATCTAAAACTCAAGGGATGGCTACAATCTCTGCTTGACTAATGTCACACTGCATGGCTGCCACTACCAAAGGGACATGGAAGCTACCCTGATGGACAACAGGACCCCTGCAGGGACACCACTTGAGAACTCCCAGGCTGCTGAAAGCTGGCATTGCTGCACTTAGGAAGTCCCTGTTGCCTGACTCTTTTGAGGTGGTCTAGGTTTGCCTGGGCCAGCTGGTGTAGGGCTGGATCAGAGTGCTTTGTGCTATTCAACTCAGTGGAGCAATGCACAAGGGGCTGTTACAGCAGCTGTCCCTTTCACCAACTCACCCGGCTCAGCAGGAGAGGGAGAAAAGTGGATATGCTTTTAGAAACACTCTCATCATCCAGTTGATGACTGTCCACCAAAGCCTGGATTCAGAGAAGTGGATATCATGAAACAGACTCAGGTCATCTGGGGCTTGGGCTTGTTACAGCTGTCTGCCTTTTAGTTTTGAGATGCTGGAACTCACCCAGTGGGTATGAGCTCACCGAGCAGGCAGCTGCCCTCCTAGGACCGATTCTCATTACGCTTCTCTCTACCAGCAGTCTGATGATTAACACCACATTCATGGTAAGGTATGGCATGGCACATCACAGAAAGGTTCATAAAGAAAGAAAGCAAATCATGCTTGAATGCCTCTGTCTGAGCTGCCTTGTATCTTCCTTGCTGTGCTCTCCCATAAGCCAGAATTTCAAGAAACTCTGTTACATAAAATGCAGCAATTGCATTTCCCTCTCTTTGAGAGGAAAATGAGTAACAATAGTAGGGGAGGAAAAGCCTGTGAGAGATAGGCATTAGCACTGTGAACAGACATTTCTGTGGAATACTGTTATCCTCTCCTAACTAACTACCCCTTTTGAGCCATTGCTCTGAATGCTGTTGCAGAAGAGCTTGGCTCTTGGGGCAGCTCGCTTTAGCTGCTGTTTGTCATTGTTTCTAAGCCTCCTGCTGTTTTTCTAAGCCTCAGCGCAGGCCAATAGTACATTCGTTTCACTTCAAATTCTTGCACAACAAACACAAAAAAGAAGCCCAGTTCCTGCACTCAAGGGAATGAAGGGCTGAGTATAAAAGTTCACTGGCTGAGGGCTGCTACTTTGTAGATAGATGTTCGGGTTCACTTTGCCCGTGCATTGTCATTTCCACAGAAATAAACCTCTCACTTTTGGGGCTTGCCGCCTAATTACTGAATAGCTTCCCTTTGCGAAGCAGAGGGCTGCTCCCCCCCTCAGGCCTGCGTGGCCATGTTCTGCGCACATTGCAGAGAGCTGCAGCACACACTACATTGAAATTAGCCATCGTCCTTAGGTAGGGACAGTCCAGGTGGAGGTATTGTAATCCCAGCAAGGACTCGGAGAGAAAAACAGGGAGAAACAGTTAACTTAAACCTGTGGAAGATCCCTGTGGGAGCTGGGGAGATGAGAGCAAGCTGTGACTCTGTGTATGCCTTCTGCTTGGTGTCCTAAAAGCTTGCCACTGAACTGAGCTTTTGACCTTCTCCTGTCCTGTAGTGAGCCCACTGGCCCATGGCTCTGGGTCATATGCAGAGTGCATCCTTGGGCTGGGGAGATTCCTTCTCCTTCCACTCCACTCTGACACACAGCAGTTGGATTCGCTTCCACTTCACACACGTGGCTGCCTTCCAAACATGAAAAACATCAGAGAAGGTGGGGAGTCTGACCAGGGTACTGACGCCCTTCAGAGTGAGGGGAACTCTGGAGGTCAAGAAAAAAGCTGCGGGAGACCACAGTCTCCAGCTTACCTCATTAATTCATCTCTCATAATTTTAGTTTAACAGCTGGCACAGTATGCATCGTGACTTTGTTCCCAGGACACTTCATCATAAGAATGAGTGCAGCCTTGGACAAGATGAGTGGAAAATCACTTCAGGAGTCAGTGACAAACTAATTTATTCAAAATCTTCTCTTGTTCAAGACTCAGAAACATTATCCCTGCAAATCTGTTTGAGGCTCCTTCTAAAGAGCAAAGACGGATGATAATTAGACTTCTGACAATTGTGGTAGGTTGAAGAACAGACCTGTTGTATTAGTCTTGAATGCACTTTTACTAGACCATTATTTTGCTCAGTTTTTTAATCATCTGGCCTGAAGGTTTGTGTCAGTTCCACCTTGCCACTTATCCCTCTGTCTCTTGATCTGCTAAAATGAAACACAGAACACTAGTAACATATTTAGAAAAATGAAATGGTGAAACATTAGGCATTGCTGAAGATTTAACAGGAGAAGCTTTCATAAAATGCCATTCAACACATTCAAAACTATATTAAACACTTTCTGTACTACAGAGTCAAACAGCTACAAATTTCAGTATTCCCTAGGAAAAAAATCCAGCTCTTCTTTGTTCTTAAAAAAATTGATGGAAAAATATAAATTTTGGTAGAGAAGGTGGGTTGCTTCAGAGGCTTGGTTTTTCTCCAGCTGGAAAATGAAAATTTTACACATGTATAACAAGGAAAGAGTGATCAGGAAGTCTGCACCACATGAAGGTTATTTTCAGTTCACGTTTGTGTTTTTAGAACTTCAAAACTTCTAAATGGTGTTTGTCCTCTGGATGTCTCACAACTATTAGACGACGGCTTACAAACATAGCAAGGAGATTTTCAAAGCTGCAGGAAGAATGTGAATGCCTAATGCTTAATTTGGTTACTTCAACCCCTGCTGATATTAAAAGACCTATCCTAGGTGTTTAGAGCTAGACACCCATGCTATGTTAAATTCCATTACAATGGTGACAGCAGTGCTAAGCTTATTGATTTCTATTTTTCTTTTTATGCTTAAGGTGTTTATTTAAAAGGTTAAAGATGGATTTGAGTCTGTAACTGAGGTTCCCAATACAAATGCATTGTTCAGCTACCAAATAAAAGGCAGGTCACAAAGACAGCTCTCACTCCTTGAGCTTGCCAAACTTAGGAGCTGCAAACATCTCAAGGAGTGGAGTAATCACTTGGAGCTTACTGGGTTACTGGAAGCACCCAAAAAAATGAAACCACTGAGATGGACAGTTAAAAAGCGCTTATGCTACAGATCCTTTGGACTTCATATATTTAATGGCTTAAAAATGAGGTTTGGTGGCAAACAGGACTACACAGTATATCAATACTGAGCTGCTGCAAACTCAGCTGCAAAAAGCTTCAGAGCAGTCCTGTTTAAAGTGCTTAATTGTACCCTAGCTTTGATATTTAAGGTTGAACAATTAAGTAAGCCTTGTTAAACTGAGAAACAGCTTCTGAACAAATTACAGACGAAGAACAAATGATATGTTTATGCCTGTTATATCTTTGAGTGAGCAAATTGTGATGATCCCATTACTAATGAGAGACAGTCTTTTACAAAACTTAATCCTTTGCTTAGTTTGCTCTTGGGTGTTTCTTGTCAGCTTTGCTTCTTTTTTGTCTAGAATGAGTTCCTCTTATTCCTTTTATCCCTACCCCAGCCTTCTTTTAGTATCTGGAAAACTAAATCATAATATCCCTTAGACATCTGGGAGATCATCTGATCCAAACTCAAACTAAACATTATGAGATGCATTCTCTACTTGGTATCTTCAACCACAAGTAAGGTCTTGTACAATTTTTTACATAAGTATGCAATGCTTGTGTTTTCTGACTTTAAGAAATTGTAAGGACAAACCCCTTCACCAGCATGCTGAATTTTTTAATGGAAACCCTTAAGTGAGAAGTGGGAAAATTGTCTTAGTCTGACGTTATCATTTCATACAGCTCAACCAGCAAGAAATATTACAGATTCCTTTAATTCCCACACTAGTATTATCTTTTTAAAGAAGAATGTGCTGTGGTGAAGTGTTGCACTTTGTTCTGCCTGATATAAATAACTGTGTTAGGTTAATATGATTAAGGCTAATGAGACTCTGAACGTCATCCAAAAAAATTGTCATTAAAGCACATTTACCACTGATTAATTAATTAGTAAAATACAAATCACCTTTTAAGCAGGATGTGTGCCGGGGTTGGTCCAAAAATGCCAACATCCAAGCATTTTCTCTGTGGTGGCTTCAGCTCATAAATCTGAGAAGAGGATAGAAGGACAAGTATGCTGCTAATGTACACTCTGGCACTGATCCTCAGAACTCAGAGAGCAAAATTTAGCACAGAGGAAGGAGGGAAAGGGGCAGGATGGGTATTTACCAGCATCTTTAGCTCAGGGAACTGTCTCTCACAGCTGTTTCCACCTGTTACCACACTCTTTCCAGTTATATTTAGGAGCAAAGAGAAGAGGAATGTTTGGCAACATTTTGTGAACAGTAGGACGTAGTTCTGGATGTATTTGGGAGACTATAGATCTTATAACTGATTTTCTCATGAGATGTATGCAGACAGTTCCCAAGCAACTTACAGGAAAATCTTAAGAATTGCAATTAGAGCCCCAGAAAGGGGATCAGCCTCACTTCTCTGATATTTAAAGAGACTCCAATACCTTTCTAATTTATGTAACTTTAACTGAAATTGAGAGATCGATCAAATTCAAGGTGAGATGAAGAAAAATGATTACCTAGACAGGCCTCTCCTGATACCACTGTGTCTCTATGACACAAACTGTCTTACAGCTTCCAGCTATTTTTCTCCAAGTCTGTAGCTCCTTTCTGAGCTAAGGCGTCCACTCTTGACTCCACTACACCTCTAGGCAAATTCTAATTGACAACACTGTTTTATTGTTACTCATCCCTGTAATTTGTTTTCTTTTAATTCAGTCCAATCCACCCACAGTTTGTGTCTCACTGCAAGAGTACTGATCCAAATTCAACAGTGAGAAAGGAGACTATGCACAGCATGTACTAACTCCCATAAGGGTTGTAAAAATTTGATCCGTTAATCTAACACCATTTTTGTCCTACAGCTACCTGATGACCACTGTTAATTACTTTATAAACTCTTTTAAAACTCCTTTCTACCTGACTGGCCTTAGAAGCGAGTTTGTCATGGGATATGCATTCACCAAGGATTACCATCCTGATTTTGTGTGGTCATCATGTGAAGTTACATGGAGTTTGCTCAGAGACTGTTTTGATAATCTTTTGGTGCTCCCCCGGAGAATCTGGTTTCATGAGAAAACTGGCAAGTGGATAAGTTTCAGCCTTATCAATATGTTCATATTCTCATAAAAGAAATAATCTAGTGGAGCTGATTATGGAGCGACTTAGGAAAATCTCCACAAGTCAACTTTCAAAACTCCCTGGTAAAAATTTAATTTTCCACTTAATTATTTAGTCAGGCTGTTATACTGACATGTAAAATCATTAATCCCTCAGTACCAACCCAGGAAGAGTACCTGCATTCTTCTGACCACTAAATGTTTGCTCTTATTTAATGTATTAAGCACATATAGTGGTATAGCAGAAGGGCTAAAAAAGAGAGGCTTGATACTGTATACTGCAGTACTTTCCACGCTGTTGCAGCAGAGACCTGGTCCTGTTCTTGTTTTGCTTGGTGTAAGAGAGCAGACGCACCATCCAGACACACCACCAATGCACAGGGCATTGTGTCAGGGCATGGCACAGGACAGAAGGTCAGATCCGGGTGTGCAAATGCATGCTGTGCAACCACCCCAGGGCACTGAGTGCTCACTGTGTACACTATCATTACATCTCTACCATGTGTAGGCAGTAGAAATTGCCTTTATTGAAACAAGAGACATTGGCCAAGATTGTGGTGCCATTACAGGTGCATTTAGAAAGGATAGGTTTGTTCCTCTGTACCAGAACAGCCATAAGAGCTATAAGCAGACAAGATCACAGAGTAGCACCCAATTTACTGTCTAGTTGATCCACAGAGATGGGAAGTTACATCATCGTCAGAAAGCACTTATGGGGACAGTGTGTCTTTGCAACACTTTGTATGTGACTAATTTATGCTGTCAGGCAGAGCATGTACCGGCTACTCTTGCCAGGTGAATGCAGTTTCTAATATGAACCCTCTGGTTTGGTGAGGGCTTTGGTAAGGGATTCACAATCTCCTTCAGCTCAGAGACAACAAGGTAATTGTCTTTTTTTTTGTCACTATCTTACTTAGAGAGTAAAGGCCAAAACTCCCTAAATATTGGAAATCTACATAGTTATCACCATTATATTTCACACTAATAATTACAAGATCAAACTCCTTTAAAATATACTTGAAAGTATAGACCATAGTTTTTCATGTAAACATATATGTATTTAGTAACATTTAAATGGAAATTCAGTAATTATATACACAAACATACAGAGCTGTGATCAGCACTGAGAGATGTCTGGAATGTGTCTGACACTAAACTGTCAGGCCAGGGAATTTTAAATTGAACTGATGTTATTATAATTCCAATGATGTGTATCACCATTACTTGATGAATCTCATGTACAGGGTGTGTTTACCTGTGATCCAGGGCTCCTGTTCCACTTCCTGCTGGAAAGTTATTGTTCTTTGCAACATTAGTGACATTTATTTCCAATCCAACTCTCTTTTTTATGCTTTCTTCTTTATATCTGATGGATTTTGTGTGTTTGCTTTTTCTAGTTTATTTTTTTCTTTTTCAAAACTATTGTTAAGAGGAAAACTAAGTCCAGCGTTTCTGGACCTGAAGGTCTATATTCAGACTTCTGTAATCAGATTTATGGTACATAAACAAATAGCTCAATCATCAAAGTTGTTGAGAACCTGTAATTATCATCAACTTCAGTATGCACTTAGTTTCCATAAATCAAGAGCTGCACAGGCTGGTTTTGAATATATGCAGTCCAGTGAGCCTTTGTTTTTAAAGCTATGATCTTTTGTGGCTCGTCTGTGAAATCAGTGGCAAGCTTAGAACAGAGGGATTCCTAGTTTCCAGGCCTATCACTGATTCATTCACTGCTATAGACGGTTACAAATGCACAGGTAATTCCTTCATTAAAATTCAGTCTTGTTTTAACAGGAAATTAATTAGTTTGCTAGAGCATAAGGTAGCTGTACACCAAACTTTTTTTCATAGCACAAGAACATACAAATCCAAAATGAGTCTTACATATTGGTTCCCTGTTGCATGACTCTTGTAAACTCATAAATATATAATTTATCATCATTGAAATGTTCTAGCAAAATGCACCACTTGCTAATTTGCATGCCAGTGCTAAACAAAGTGAGAGAAAGAAAACTATTAATGAGGACAGTTACAAAACAGCTACCCACTGTGTAGAAAATGCAACTGCTTTTTAAATATTTTCTCACAATGAGCAAAATTTTTTGCTGGGGAGAGACACCGAATGGTCACAGTACATCACCCTAATGGGATTATTCTTTCCTCAGGTACGCTGTGGTCTGCTTTTTCCTTGCCTTTTTCTGCTGCAGGTACTATGAAGCTCAGAAGGGTTTCCTCATTATTCAGTTTTTATTGTGACTGTTTCATTGTGCTAGCCCTCTCCTCCCCATCCTCCCCAGAACCATCTGCGTGTTGCCATTTGGCAAAGCTGCGGTCGATCAATTCTCTGTAGGGAGACCTTTCAGATTTTATTTTATTTTATTCAGAGGTTTGCAGAGTGAGGCATGGGAGCAAACTCAGAAAAGTTGAAACTTTCTAACTTCTGTCACTGCTAGACACGGCAAGCTGAAAGCCTCCAGAAAGCACTGCCTGAGACAATTATGTGAAGTGTGAGAAGGAAAAGACATTAATTTGACACTGGGAAGTGCTTTGAAAAGAGTTTTTCCTAGTGATGTAAATTGAGGGGATAGTATCCATTAACAGTAGGTGTCTTGCTAATGAAAGAGATTATGTATCTAGATTCCAAGGTTTATTTTGACAGTATGATGTCTGCAAGTGCTTTTCCAATATTTCCATCTATTGAATGAAACCGACATTCATTAACTAGCTTTTGGCTTCTCATTTTGCTCTCAGCTTAATTAATGTGTTTAGGCATTGGGAGCTACATTTACATGAAAATGAGACTACAGCCAGTGGAACATCTACTGATCAGTTCTTATGTATAAACAGGGACATACTTGAGAATGGACACGACCAGTGAAAAAATACAAGTAAAAAGTTTCTATGTTTAGGGTAAAATAAACAGAAATAATACAAATGAGAATATGAATCATTGAACAAGCTATTGGAAGAAATGTGACAATGATGGATGTTATAAGAAAGAGGGTTGATTGGGTTTTTTTTATTTCATCTCGATTTGACATTTTATTGCTGTAATGCTCTTCCTGCTTGTAGCTAATTAGCTATGGTAGGTCAGAAGGTACCAGAAAAAATGCTTTGGACAGTGTCGCCATATCATCAGAGCTAGCATAGGACCAAAATTTGCCAAAAGGTTCCCAGAATGAGCCTGCAAAGGCTGATAAACTTCCACAAACAAAGGATTATGTATCAGATACAGTGCAGAATAACAGAATGAAATTGCTGTACAGGGCACACAGTACAGCAATATGGGAAAGGAATTGGAGCCTATGCATGGTGATGACACACTGGTTTATGCAGATGTTTATCACTAAAAGGGTTGTCAAAGCCTCTCACCAACAGGAGGAAAGAAATAGAGCAGAGAGACCACACACAGACTAAACTGGCATAAGGAAGATGGTAATTTTTCAAGTCTTTCCCCACATTGACTTTAGATTATTTATACCTCCATTTAATCTATTGTTTGCTGCCTTGTATTAGTGAATAATTCCCTCTAATAGAGCTATTCAATGTCCAAAAATAAGACAAGTTGAGCAACACTACACTAAGGGACGATACTAGTGGAATATTTTCAGGAAAAAAGGCTACTATGTGAAGTAAGATAGGCTTTTTAAAGAATGGATCTCTAAATTAAGATCTGCACGCTCCAGCAATTTCGTATCGCAGGCTTAATGTACTATGTGATCAATTTTTATATCAAAATATGTACCCTGAAAGGCATGAGAATTTGATGCATGTCTGGGTGCCTAGCGCATGTGTGAAGTGCATCTCAATATACATAAATTTGGAGAAGACATTTTCTAAATAAAAATGAGCAAGAAAGCATTTCTGCTTTGCTGGGATGAAATAAAATGACCATGAAAAATTTATTCTGATTCTTTAAAAAGATTTGGACCAAATGGATCCTATTATGTGAGGTGGTGGGGAAAGATTTTATTGTCCTCAAAACAGAAGGGATTATTCACTGGGTGATCTATTTCCTTCCTCTCTCCTGTATTTACATTTTCTGGGGCTAAATGACACGGTACTGAGCAGTGAAAGCATAAGGTTTGTTCGTGACATTTTTGTTGCCTTGGCTGATTCCTTTAATCTTTGCGGAGCTGCACAGGTGGTCGTTGAGGGTGTCCTCTCCAGCCACCCAGCTCATTAGCCTTTTGATGCAAGGGCAGGAGGGGCAGCACAGGGTGCAGCACCCGGAATGCTTACACTCGCAAAGTCTGCCGCTTCCCGAGGAGACTTCAGTGTCGTGACTCGGCTACTGAGGCAGCTGCAGTTCAGAGGGATGCAAACAGATGAAAAAGACTAAGCTGCCCAAGGGGAGCAGGTGGTTTTTTGGCTCTCTCTTGCCTAGCTGCTTACGACTCCTATTGCAGAGAGGCCTCATTTCCACAGGAAGGGTATGTCTCAGAGCAGCCAAGATTTCAGGGTCTGTCTGTTCTCCAACAAGATTATTTGTTCATGGTACCCAGGATTTACGACCCCTCCCAAAGGTGAAACTTCAGTTGTGGTGTAAGGCTGTGAAAGTCATTTACACTAATCAAGTTAGGAGGCACTCAGGGAGCCTTTTGCATGATCTGCCAACGTGATTCGTGTCTACTCTGGGAGGGGACCCTCTGTGAGTGAGAAAACAGCTCTGGATTTCAGCTTTTGTGTTGGTACTGTGGGGTGCTAAAAAAAGAGAAGTTTTGCATTGTAGGTCTGTCACATGTCCAAAAGGTTTTAGTAGAAGCTGTAAGAAGGAAGATTTAGAGACCCATACCAAATATTTAAGCACGGACATGAGACTGGAGGAAATGTATTTTCTTACAGGTGCGAAGAAAATAAACTTAGGCTCATATCTCCAACTATATTTCAATAGCAGTTGACAAAATATCCACATGGATCAGAGCTGCCATAACTGATGCTAATAGGCAAGATGGTTTGATAATCCTGGGTGAGGAAAATGTGCTATGGCATAATGGGGAGTTCTTTTTACATGTAAATAGCTGCAGCTTTATTTTGTTGCAGCCTAATACATCTTTTAATAAGTTGCACAAATGCTTCAACAATTATAAAAAAATATTTTAAATTAAACTTCTGCATGCTCCTGATGTGATGTAAAATCTTCTGAAATGGAGACTAAACAAATACAATTTCACAATCACATATATGTAGATGTTATATATGTGATTGACGTGATGTGACAGTAGGTCACAGGAACTGGAGATCAGTCATTCAGCTTCTTCACTTGGCAAGACTAATGTCTTGTTTTTGGGCAAAGAGAAGACATTTAACACTTGCTTTTGCCCCCTAGGAAGAGGCCACAAATTCAGATACTGAGGCAGTGTTTCACCTTGGATGGTGATCTAGAACACCTTTAAATTAGGATTGTGAAACTGTGTGGATACACAGAGAAGACAGACAAATGTACATTTACTGGGTTTATTGAAAAAATGTGAGCAAAACATCTGTTCGCTACCTAGTCAATAGAGTTTAGATTACTTGCTTTTTCCCCTGGGTAAAGAAGTAATGCAACTATTCTAAATATTTTGTTTCATTAAAATTCAATGACTTTATGGCGGAAAAAATGGACAAGGGTTTACAGTTTTCTTAAGCCTTTAGTGTTTAACCTATCCTCTGGGTTCCTGAAGACATCCTACCCCATCAAATTCCAGATGAGCTCATCAGATCTTTATCCTGTTACTAAAGTTTAGACCATCACATTAGGGAACATATCAGGAATTTAGGCTAATTGGGTCCTGAAGTGCCCCTGACCTTCCCTTAGGTCCAGTGAGCAGAGACCGTAATTAGCCCCCAGGATATTGTATACAGCCCAGCAGCCTCATTTCCACAAAGGTTAGGAAACAACAATACTTGGTTGCTGTTAACTGATCTGTGCTGATGCTACCCTGCAGGCTCTCCTGGCAGCCCTGATGGCCCAACCCCTTCTCTATCCGCTTCCCAGCCAGGCCTCCCCACCTGCCATGAATGGGCTGGAGGTTGGGGGAGATGCCAACCCCTGCTGGTATACAGTGGTACAGGGGACTGCCTTATTCCCTGAGTGGCATCTCCTATCATGAGCTGCAACACAGAGAGAAAGAGCGTTATCTCTGGCCCTTCCTTCTTGCAAAGGATGGCAAGCACAGCAGGCCACTTCGTGTTCAGAGACACAAGCCCAGAGTAACTTGTTTTAACTCACCATCCGTATTCCTGTTAGCTGTCTTCAGTTCTTTGAAAATACTGAGGTACTAGGAAGAATGGGTATGGGAACACAAGTGAACGTGTGGATGTACTTAGCAGGAGGTGTGCTTTGGTGCTGGGAAGACCCAGCGCTGTTACCTGCTCTTTGACACTGAGGGAAAGGCAGAGACAAGATGGTGACCAGCAGAACTGAGTTGCTCTGGGGGCAATTGGGAGGGATTACCTAGCCAGATCACAGACACAATCCTAGGAGCATTTTTTTACTGACACATTTCTAACAGATTACTCCATTTTCAAAAATACTTAGATGCCTGCATATGTGATTTGCATCCTAGATGGGTAAAGGGACCAACCACACTGAACAGATAACTTAAGTGTAAAACCTTAGCTCTACGGAACTTGTCAGCTTCATCTGTGCTCCTTCATTTTAGGAAAACCTTTAACTTTATTTGAATTTTTGGTCACCTGACTAGTTTGAACCGGCTTTCCTGATGGTGATGATTGTTTTCCAAAACCAAACACAGCACCAGTTTTACTTTCCATCTGTTTCTCATTATTTGTTGGACCCATTAAAGAGAACATCACAGTAATTAATGTTAGAGCAGGGATTGAAATTCTAAAACCTGCACACTCCTATCAGCAAACAACTTCAAGCACTTTTTCAGTGCTGTGCCATTGCCAGTTTTCCTCAGAGCAGTTATATGCCACTGTGTGACTGCAACAAGCCTCTCTTGCTGAAAAGAGGGAGAACTTTCTGAAAATCTCCTACAGTTTCACCCTCAGAATTAAGAAAAGATGTCTGCCTGACAACCGGAAGGACGGCTCTCATATCACATCTATGAGCTGACTGTGCTTTCACCTCTCCTCTTTAGTCTAGTAGTATAAATTCATTATCATTAGCACACAGGTGCTCAGTGTTCCCAGCAGCCAAGTGACAAGGGAGTTGTCTTTATTTCCTTACAGGATTCTTACTTTCTGATTTAATGTAGTAAGTTCAGTCATTTCTTGAACACAAATTACTCCTATGGCTGTTTCCTGAGAAACTGTTTGGATGGGAACGGGGCAACATTTTTTGCTGTCTTTCTGCCAAGTCTTCAGCTTCAAAGAATTAGCTTTTAGGATTTCCCATTAAAAAATTGCTGAAGGAGAGAAAAAATAAAGATTACCACAATTATGGCAGAAAATAATCCTCCTGCACCAGCAGCTATGGAACTTCCCGATTTTGCTTTGCAAACTTGGTCCTACTAGTTCGAGCTAGGAATTAACCCTTACACTGCTTGACTGCTGTTACCATTTACTATTCATGCTGCTGTTCTGATTGGAGGCCCCAGGCAGTGACTGAAGTTCTTTTGTACTAAACATTGTGTAAGTGTGAAGCATAAAGACAGTCCCTGACCTCAAGAACTTAACAGATGCAGAGTTTTATCGTATACCCCTTTTTCCATTGGTATTGAGATCTGTTCCTTACATTGTCACATCAGTGATCTACCAAATAAATAGAAACTGCCAAGGCTCTCTTGTGTTTGCTTTAATTCTGCGCACAACTAATTAAAACTCTTCTGCACTCACACTGCTGCAGGCATGGTACCCTGTCACGTACTTACATACAAGCCTCCAAGAAGAGAGGGTGTTCATGGGCTCCTATAGCACCTCTATATAATGGACAAGCAAAGAATACAAACCTTACATTCCAAGGTCCCTGGGCCCTCTTATACTGGTTTCTTTCTCGGCTGACTTCTGATCCTGCCGCATATGGTGAAGAGCATGTACTCTTCAGATATTTACATTGTAAGAGCAGTGAAGTCTGGTCTTTATTCTTATTTCATTTGCAAGAAGAGCAAAGGCTTTAAAAAAAAGAAGTATTTGAAATTGTATATGACATCTTATCATGAACATCATTGTTAACCTGTCAGAAAAAATACAGGAGCTTTAGTTCCAACAGAAGAGTATCAGAACTGGACAGGTTCTGATCTAAATTACATGGTATAGACACAGAGCTGTTCTTCAGCCCACCTGATTTATTGTAGCACAAGTGAGCTCAAAGTAGGTCTTAGTATTTAATCTGCGATTAATATTTTATTCATATTTAGAAATATTGCCAAAATAATCCAAGATATTAATAGAAAGGGACCAACATAGCACCTTAAGTAAGTTGTTTTCCAAATCTCCACTACGGACTGACTGCAGATTATTGAAGCAACATATGAAATAGTAACAGCTTCAGATGACTTAGATGAAGGCTACAGTACAAATGTATATTAGAAGATTTGGGCCAGAAATGTAACAGGTCCTTACAGAGGCTTCTGAAAAAAACTGCTAGTGCCTGCATGAATCTGTATGCATAACCTGCTACATTTGGAGTTATCCCAGGCAGGCAATCACAGGAACTGTTCTTGCAGTGATATTTCTGGGCTGAATGGTGTCCTGGCATGGATGAGGGAAGCACGTGCAGAACTATAGCCCCCATTGGGATTTGGTTTTCTCTGTTTCACTAAGCACTACTTTTTCCCATTCTGTTTCCAAAGGCAGAGGGGTGGCCGTACATGAGCTGCTGTGTATACAAAAACACACCAAGATTACATTGAGGGAGAACTCAGTGCTGGATAGTAAAGGACCCAAAGTTCAGAAAGAAGTACCAGCAGTCGGTCTGTCACCTGTGTGGTCACTATGATAAAGCTGTTAATTGTTTGATCTCACAGTGCTTTCCACCTACTCACTGTCTCATTCGTGAATAGACTAGTACTCAGCTGATGAACAGCTTTTCCATATTCTCCTCTCTGCTCCATGGACGACCCAGGCCCTATTGGGTGCTCCAATTGCAAAAGCCTTGCTCTGTTCTTAGGGTAATATTGCTAATAAGCCTTGGTAGTCTTTCTGCTGATACCTTCTACCACTTTTTTCTTTCTCAGCCCCCCACGGGGCCTTAATTTTTCTTGCTTTACTCAAGAAGTAGTATTTTACTTCCTCATGTATTAATGGTCCCAAAATTGTGGCAGTAGGAATGACAAAGTAAAGGTCCTGTGTAGAAAAATTTACTGAAAACAACAGATAATTTGGGGGGGGTTAACTCTTTGTTTTACTATCTTGCCAATATTTTTTTCCTTTCAAAGGACTCATAAGCATAATGCCAAATCACTGATGGGTCATTTGTGAATAAAGATGCTTTTGAAGTGATGCTCTGAACATGCAATTATGTGTAAATATACATGCTTCCCCACAGACAATTAATCTGAGGATCAAGAGCTGAAATCACAAATTTCCTCTAAGTTCACACACAGCTCTTTTCAACTAGTAATTCCAATATGCTTTTCAGCGCAAAATTTTATTGCAGGTTCCTGAGTCAAAAAAATAGCACTACTAGCAGCAACTCAGTCTCTAAACATCATCTAACAAAAAGCAAATGAAGTTGCTTCCAGAGGCACAGTGCTTCATGCTAAGCAACCCTGCAGACACGTTTATAACTCTTAGGAAAAAGATGAATGAAAAGACAAAATTCACCAGTGGCAGTATATGACGTATTTCCAAGGCAGGAACCCCAAGAATTAACTCCCTCTTTAGTCCTCATCCCTTTTTTTCCGTTCTTCTTGTCACTGATTAATTTGTTACCACACCACATTTCCAAACACAACATCAGAGAGCATCATGAAAGGGGAAAATACTTTTTTTAGATAAAAATCAAAAAGGAGCCACAACAAAAGACAGAATGGGTAAGAGCTCCTGCTACAAGGTTAAAAGTCCATTTAAAAATCTCATTATCAATGGTCCTTTACTGTCCTGCTCCCGCCCACTGTGTGAGTTGTTTGCAGCATGGCAGGCTTCCAAAGCTATTTTTCAGATGCTTTGCAGCAGGCATGATAATTACAAGATGCACCATCATAGGATTTTGGCATTATCTGTTTTCCTTAATTTCATTTTTACTACATTTCCTTTAAAGACAGCGTGGATTAATGCCATAAACTGGCAAATTCTGTATCTCATGAGGTGACCAATATCATGAAGTGCAAAATCATTTGAATTTTCAATCAAATGAACAGAAATTAAAAATTCAGTACAATTTCGAAAGAAGCATTTAAAGGCTCCCAAGTGTGCTTTCTTTTCTCCTTCTTCTAATCTTTGTAATTCCAGTACAAAGACTAAATTAGAGTTTGTAAAAAATTTTCATGTCCAAAACTAGATCAGGTTAGTAAGAGTAGGATTTTAAAGCAATGCAAGGTTGTTTCACTTATCTTTTCCTTGGTGCTTTTAGGAACTTCCTTCCCCCAAAGAATACAGTTCTCCGGCACAATTAATTTTTGCTGCCACAAAACAAGAATGCTATGACACTTGCTAGCCAGCAAGGGAAAAAGGTGGGAAACAGTCACTCATCTGCTCTGAATAAAGGCTTTCTGTATCTAAGGATCTAAATATTAATAAATCAGAACTGGAATTGGCAATTAGAGTATGTACTCCGTGGACAAAGCAGCAGCTGTGGCTATTATTTTAAGCTAAAAAGAGGGGTCTTGAGTGAAGGCAGCCTGTTTCCCCCCCATCACAATATGACATTGTGAACACACACATACACGCGTGCACACATGCGCGCGCACGCACACGCTCTCGTCACTGAGGAAGCAAAGCGATTGTGTGGCAGAGAAAGATAATACAACCTCCAAAGCACAGGGAGAAGTGGAGGGAAGGACATATGGTGATGTTTTGCTGTGCTTGACATTGTCTTGACATGAAAGACGGCTCTTCAGGAGGATTTGCAACGCCCATCAACATGCAAAAGGCAGCTTTCAGCTAAGCAGTTCTGATAGCATTCAGTGGCTAAAAGGCGTGGAAAAGTATAGGCCACCTGGGGTCACAGGACAATTAAATGAAATGCTGGTTTTCTTTTCTTCGCTGTAGAAAAAAAATAAAAAACAACAGAAAACAAAACCAAAAGGATGATCCCTGACCTCAGTAAAGCAAACGAATTTGCAGCTTTTTCTCGTGTAATTAGTTACTACTTCTGGTCAAGTTTTTATACACAAACAAACAAGCTTTCAAAGCAGTTTCATATCTCTGTGCAAGTTGTCATAGAATAATAAAAGACCCAGTGGCAAAAATTAAGGAGATGAAGCAGGGGGAGAAGAAAACATATCCCCACGTGAACTGTTGAAACCACTTGCTCCGGTAGGTCTCATCCAGTTCCTTTGCGTCAGAGTTGTTTCAGGGTTGTAAAACATTCAGGTGTTAAAAAGGCACCAGGTATTTGTTGGGTCAAATATGATGTCAGTCAGCACAGTGGGACAGCACACAACAAACCAGGCTTCCCTGCATTCATGAGAACTGTGAAGGCTTCTGGGCACCATGGGTTGCAAAGCTGGATAAGGGTTTTTAATGAGCTGCACTCAAGTAAAAGCCAACATATGTTTTGGTTTTTTAAACTGTGACATGGCTCGGGTGGGAAACAGATTTCAACATATGAAGGCAAGAGCATTCGGTTTTGCTACCATCCCCCTTCATAAGACATGTATCTGAAGCTTTATTCTTGTGTGAGGGTTTTAATATTGGAACAAAAGATTTTTATGCAGGTAGAATTTTGCATATATAACTATAATTCATACAAGGTGATTCCATTAACTTTGCTTTATTAATGTAGAGATTTCAGGTTTATGAAAGCCACAGCTCATGGAAAGGCTCCCTTTTATTATTTTAAGCTAGATAATAATACCTAAATACCTAATAAAACAATAATAATAATCCTCAGTACTTATATAGTGCTACCACTTTTTCGTCCTGAAAACACCTTACAAGCACTGCTTATGAGGTGGGAGCAAGTCTTATTATCTGCATTTAACAGAGTAAGAAGTTGAGGCAAGAAACTAAGATTTTAATATTTTACCTCTATTATAAAACCTTAGTTACTGAAAATCTTTTATCTTGCCTTTCTCTGTTGTTTCCACTGATCCAGCTTCAACATCAGAATATCTGCTAGTAGAGTTTTCAAAATAGTAAACCAGCATTCTCATATCCTACCCAAATTTTTGCTGCATCTTTGCTGATTTCAGACCCTATGTAAAATAGTCCTTTCTAATTTTGGAAAAAAAAAAGCCAACAACAACAACAAAAAACCTTCTTAAATCTTTTCTACTTCCAGCTCTCATAACATGTTCGTTATTACCTTTCCCTTTTTTTAACCTATAAATTGTCCAACAGTTTACAGCAGCAAAATAACCTTTATTTCTGCATCTCCTTTGGCGTAGAAAGCATATCTGATTATTACTGATGTTACTCTGTAAATTATTGAGCCTGAGGGCCCACTCAGGCTGTCCCCTGCACAAATGCTTTCCAAAAAGACAGTTCTTGTTAGAAGGAACTGCACTGTACAATTTATCTGGTGCTTATCAGGAATACCTCTTCAACTCTTGAGTTTGGGAGCCGTTTAATTTAACATAGCTTGAGGTCCATGGTGTTTCTCACTGGAACTCACAGCAACCACACATGAGACAACATGTGCTTTAGATGCTCGCATTTTAAACAGGCCTAAATTCAAAACTTAGATGAAAAAAAAAAACGGTTACAACTTGCTGTGTCCATATCTCTGCATTTCTCTCACCTCTTAGTATTTAATCCTGAAACTGTAGTACTGGATTTTGAAAGTATTCAGGGAATCATGTTAGTGTGTGATCTATTTAGCAGTGTAAAAATATATCTTGCTGTAAATGTTTGCCTTCAATCAAAATCCATAGTACTTGCTGGGAAGATTTCTAGGAGTTTCAGGGGCTTTTTTCAGACATTCCCTAGCAAACACCAGAGTATTTTGTAGTGTATGTGCGGGCTAGTTTGATTGTTGTTGTTTTAATGCTCAGTAATTTTGTATCATTCAGGCTATATTTTGTTTTATGGAATACCAATATTAATAATACTTATTTCCATTTAAAAAAAATTAAAGACAGATTAATTACATGCCAAGACATGCAATGTCATAGAAAAAAATGGGATGCTGTTTGTAGGATAAGCAACACAGACATTTCAGCATCATATCAGCTTAGGCCATGCCTTTTTTTCTCCCCTGTTTCCCTCCTGTAACACTGTAGTACTGTACCTCATGAAATGACATGAGTATGAGGTAATGCACCATAAATTACTGTCATGCAATAGCAAATTAGACTGTGAAACATTACGACATACTGCACTATAACAGATAATATATTTTATAATCATTTGTTTATTTTATTGTTCAAGTGAATATTTGCCTCTGGCTCAGAGAGTGATTCTTCAGCCAGTAGTATCCTTTGGCAGTCTCAGACAAAGACAGCCTTCTTGGCAAGCCAGACATATTCCACCACTCATGAACTGTAAACTGCTCTGCTTGCTGCACACCCCATGCGGTCCAGCCTGAAGTCCCCACTGCAGCCAGAGCACATGGCAAAAGCTGTGTGGAGAGTCAAAGCCATCCTTCAAGCCCCAGTGAACAGGGCAAAGATTGAGACATTAATTAAGAAACCTGTTTTTGCATCTTTGCAACAGTTCTTGCTGTTAACTGCTGGCCGTGAGGAGGGCAACATACTGGTATGTATGTTTGACACCAATGCTGCAGTGTTTTACTGACTCCTCTGTTTTTCTAATTAAAGAAAATCGTTGAGATTTTTATTTCCTCTGAAACTCTCTAAAATTCACTTGGCAACTTTAACAAAGTAAATTAGGAGGATTATTTCATTTTCTATTTCTTTCTCTGCCTGCAGCACAGAACCACACCTTTCATATCAGGATGTCAAGCAGTGACAGTGAATGTGTTGCATCTAAAAAGAATTAATGCCTCTCTATTCACATAAGCAAATAGCTCAAGGACAAAGTATTTTCTTCTGCATTTTGTGCCAGTCTTTTTCAAGACAGAAATCTATGGATCATTCACTTTATGGTGTCTGAAACACTCAATTAGTAAGAGTCCACAGAGGTAAAAAGATTAACGTAAAATCCACCCAGCAGCCATTAGCTATGTAAGTCCTGATTAGAAACAACTTTCTTCTCTCTGTCTCCTTTCTTTTTGTAACCACAGAAATTAAGAGATCAATTTATAAGAAAAATATTTTTATTTGGTTTTAAACTAGCTGAAAATTCAGATTGGTGCTTAAATATGTGCATGGGAATCTCCCTCACTATGCTTGAGCCTTTTTTCTTCCCTCCTTCATGTGCTGGAAATATGCCGACAGTAAAAACTTATTGAAAAGCTTCCTGAAGAGATTCAAAAAGAGAAAGAAGATAGTGTGGAAAAAAAGTCCAACAGCATATCATTGAACTTCAATGAAAATGCGATATGGCAGTATAGTGCCATACGGAGATGCCCTTACTCTTTAATTAGACAGGAGCTGTCATATCTGCAAGTCCTATGAAATTAATTGTCGATTAGCTTGGGATTATTATAATTCTATGTAAATTCCATGCAATCTGTAGTTGGCAGAAGGTGGTTTTATATCTGATACAGGCCACAATTAACAATATTATCCCCCTAGGTACAATTCTTCCAACATCTTGTGCTATGACAGATGGGAGTAACTTACTATGTGAGTCATCCTATTGAGATCCATGTAAAAACCATTCATAAATAACTCATTTAGGCCTTCAGACTAAACAGAAGATGCTCTTTGGTTCAATTACACAAATAATTAAACAATAAGAAAGCAATAAGCCCATCATCCATCACTTTTAGGCTAGCATAACCACACACATAGAGTTAGTTGTATGGTGAACAGTATGACCTCATGACATTATAAAGACTACATTTTTGTTAACCAGAAACAAAATTGTTGCAATATCTCCATTAATTTTAAGACACACATCTTAACATGGTTACATTTGCAGGAGTTCAGCTAATCCAGTAAAGACAGCATTCTCAGAAAAGCCAGACATCAAAACGAAAGCTGAATTTTCCAAAAGCATCCAGTGCTTAACACTACCCCTGCATGTTATCTGTGGCCATGTTTTCAAAAGAGCTCCGTGTTTAACATGATGAGAAAAACATTTGTGAATGCTGAGCTATTTTGAAAGTCTTGGCTATGAGATAAAGTTTTCAGAAGTGCCTAAGACATTGTTTCCAAAACAAAAACATGATCTAAGATACACAAACAGGTTGCCGTGAATAAAGAAATCAAGACTTACCCTTATAATAACTTTTCTGCATGTGCACTGCTAGTTCTTTCTTGCCTAAGCCAGCTCAAGGTGCTATTATTAATATTGACTGAGAAAGCATTTAGGATGGCCCAAGCACCTCAGTAATCCATTCACTGACTAATAAAAACTGCATACAAAAATCACAAGACATTTTCAAACTCACAAAAGCATCTAACTTCTATATAAAGTAGGCAGGAATGCAGATGTTTTTGAAAACAGAAACAGGCCCCTTACTGCAGGCTCTTTAGAAGTTTAAAGTAATTTTAAAATGTGGTTCTAAAGCACTTTTGACCCAGAGCAGGCACATTGTTTTAAATCTTCCACAAGCATGTATTTGGTAGACAAGGGTGAAAAATTAAAAACCTTTAACTAATTCACTAATATTTCTTCTTTTATGTTCAGGTGTTTTGTGCAAGGAGTTATGTTCTCAAAAGCAGGCAAAGGTATTTGCTGATGTGTTCCAGGAATATCTTTTTAATCTTAGACCCTATTTAGCAATAGATCACTGCAAATATTCAGAAACGAAGATGTGTCATTTAGTTAGATAAATTACATCATACTGTTTCTTTTTGCCTGAGAGGGTGACTTGGAAAACGAAGCGACAACAAGGAGATTCTCAAGTTGCAATCTAAGTGTAAAATTAGTTATTTGGAGTTACAGATGCAATTAGAAGCTTGCTGTGAGTTACGTGTGTGTGTATATTCCAGTGACTGGCCTGTGTACGTGCATGCACATGCCTTCAGGAGCAGCACTTTGGCTGGTGTAAATCAGAGTACCTTTTGATAGCTGAGAATCTGGACCACATGTTGAAATCCACCTTTCAGAGCTATATAAATCAAGACAGCACTGCAGGTTTTCATGGCTGGTGGACAGTGTGCAGCACAGCAAGTAGATCCATGTATATCTCTGTGGGAGTCTTCCCAGTAAAGTAGTAAACTGATAACTAAAGTTACTCCCAGATATCTTAGTCCTAGATATTAGCCCAGCTCTAGCCAGCTTCTAGGCCTGAGAAGAGCACTGATTCAGTGTAGGTGCAATTGATTAATTTTTTTAAGGGTACTATGTGGGGCATTCACACCATGATACACCTCACTGCCTCTTGATCAACTTCCTAATTACCTAAAAGAGATTAGTGCAGCTGCACTCTCCACACCTGATTCTGATTTTGCTTATACTCTAAGCAAGAACTGCTCAGAATACATAAGAGTTTCAGAAGTTTAAACTAGTTGTAAATAAAGATCACAATCTCTTCTTTGAAAATTTAATTGAGTTCTAGATTGGACTGTGCTCTGCCAAGGCATTAGTCAATTTGAAAATGATGATAATGCAGCTTTAGCCAACCTGACTTCTTGGGTCTGTTTTTCTTTCCCTTAATGGAGGCAGCACACCATTGCAGGTCACACAAGATAGTGTAGACTGAGTCACTGGTTCTCTTACCATATTTGTCCATCAACTGCTCTGCCATCTGGGCAATGCCACTTCTTTGTTTAGAGCTTATTCATCTGTAAAATGTATATATTAATATTTTTCTCCCTTGACAAGTCCCATATGACTTAGTCTTCTCAGGATCTCTGAGACCCATAAGAAGCAGCAAAGAAGAATTCAGGATCATTGCTGTTGCTGCAGCATGTTAGAGTTTATATAGTGAAAAGTTATCAGACTGGCATGGTGATAAAAATTGTGGCAGAAAGCATTTCAATTAAGCTGCTTGAAAAGCTGACAAAACAGTGCATCCTTATGTTACCTGCAAAATGATATCCAGCATAAATTACAGTTCTGTAACTAGTATCTGGTAACATACATGTCTTGGTAAGAGAAACTTTGAAACAGTGATGTGTGTTGATGAACATTTTGACAAAATCTCCCATGTATTTCCATGCTTAGCTGGCTGCGTATCCTATGTGTCAAGTTTTATCACTGGGAAACTTACTCAGTGGAAATAAAAATGCTTTCTCCCAACCAAAATGGAGGCACCACAGATTGTTAAATTAGTAAAATATCTGAAAGCAGAGGCTTCTTTCACGTAAGAGTAATACAAGCATATCAAGCAACATGGGCAGATCAAATTTCAGCCCTAGATAGTTTTCAAAATTCAGCCATGGGAGAAATTTGCACCTGCAATCTCAATACAAGAGTAAATCAGAAAAATTGCTCCTCTGTGTGTTTAATTGCAGGTACAATTAAAATAATTACAGAAAGAGGTGTACAGAGAGCTATTCATAACTCAGGTTTTCATCCCTCAAAGCCGTTTGAAAAATGTAGCCCTAGCAGGACCTTCTGAAAATGATGAAATAGTGTTCCTTAAGACATACCAAACTATACTGCCTAGCATTCGGCCCATAAGGTAAAGGCAGGTTTGAGTGTCAATCTTCTAAGACAGAAATATTGTACCTGTGAAATATGTGGTAACGCACGTGACATTTGGTGAAAGTCAGTCTTTTCCAACAGCAAGAACCCAAGCCCCTGGGAGAAGTCCTCTCTGGCAAGAATCATTTAATATAACCAGAGAGAGATGAACTCCGTGAGAGGGAGAAAAACAGCTCAGGAAAAGTCCAAACTTATTTGACGACAAAATTGTAACTAGGGTCTCCAAGGTTTTTTCCAGCACATCTTCATTTTAGAACTTTGGAGTTAGTTGCAGGATTACAAAACTCCAAAAGAAGTTACAAAATAATTAACTATAGAAACCTTGGTATGGATGCCTGACCAGCCACCTCAAGGGATAGCGGATTTTGGCAATAACAGAGAGGATGAAGTCCTTTCTGGAGGTTTCCTGCCAGGCACATTTATTCTTTTGGCCTTATTTACCTCTCTGTTGCTGTAGTTTATGTTTCAGTCAGTGAAGTTACTCCAACATACAACATGAGTTGGGTGTGAATCAGATCTTATGATTCCATAATGCTTTCAACTCAGTTGTGGCTGCTAAATCTTGCTGTGTCTGACTCACTATTGATTTTGCCCAAACATTTCTTTTTAACTGATTTGAACTATATATATATTTTACAGCAATTAAGGAAATAAGAATTGAGTATCTAGCAGTACAATATAGTCTGCAGACCTCTGATAATCAGGATCGTTTATATGACTTTCTTTCTTTTTTTACTAGGAATGTAAATTAATAGCCTCTGCAGATCTGCTTTTACTGTGATGGATATAAGAAACTGTAATGATCTAATAATTCTCATGCTGCAGGACAGTCAGGTAGAGCTGCTGCAAATTTATTTGACTAAAGTTACATAGACAGGACCTGAGAGTTATTGACAATAAGAACCCATGACTCCCGCTGAAATCCATAGAAGCTAAGAGCACTTGCCACTTCTGAAAGTCAGCTAGCAATGTGTTTATGACAGGCTTTGTATATACAAGCCATCCCATGAGCGGCAGCACTGATTAGGCCTGATTTCAGGAAGACTGTGTTTGTACTTGCCTGCCCTGCAATAACTCCCAGTCCTTACACCATCGCCCTCTCTCACTTCCATAACCTCAGTTGCCCCCACTCTTTTCCTAGAGCCTCTTCAGCCCGTGCTCCTTCTCCTTCTTTCATGCATCCCTTGCCCCCATTCCCTCCTTAATATTTTCTGCTTCTTCCACACTTAGCTTCAGGCACCATACACCTACGTCTTGCCTCCTTTCCATTTCTCTTCTCCACCAAGAGAAAAAAAGCCCAATTCATTATTCCCTGATTGGCTGGAAGTTGTTTGGACATGTTGGCTGGCCAGCTGGCAGGCGAAACAGGGAAGGTAATAGTTTAATTCACACTGAAACCCTCCCCTCATTGGGAGTACTAACTCAGCTCTCTTTTCCCTGTCTAGCTACCAGTTTTCATGAAACCTGGAAAAATGTAATATATTTAAGGCTGATACCTCTCTTTTAAATTTAATTGCAATAAGCCAACAGAATCAGAAGGTTTTTGAGGGCAGGACAGAAAAACAAATGGGCAAGCAGTACTGCTATTCAAGTCTTATTTCCTTAGGAAGCCAGGCTAATAAAACATGCAGGCAGCTCTTCATTGTGCTTTTTTTCTCATGACCTTTCCTGTCTGCTTGGATCCCAGTTCCACAACTTCATCCACATTAGAAGACCAGTGTGCCCATTCGGTATCCCAGTTACACCAGTGCAGCTGCATGCAGCCTCACCCACAGAGAGTAGACCATAACATAATTTATTTTCAAGCTCTTTGAACAAGCACTTTTCACGACAGTGACAGTGCATGATCCACCTTGGCACTGTTAACAACTTAGAGACCAGGCAGCTCATGCAGTAGAAACTTCCATCATCTTCCTCCACGACACCATGCTAATTACTGGGAATCTAATCCATTAACTACAACTTCATACTTTGTTCAGTCTGTTAGTATTATTTCTTTATGGTGTACATACAGTTGCAAAGGTTGTGTGTTTTTACTATTTTTCTTCTTAGATAACAAACTAAACATTTTTGTCACTTTCTTCTGTTAAAATGCTTGATCTTTATTTTCTTTCTCCCCACAGCTTTTGGAGGTATCCATAGAGATGTGGCATACAGATGTAAACTGAGACATGACTTTTCCTCCTCGTACAGGAGCTGTGGATGTAAGATGTTGATTCTCAGAATCACCAGAGCAGTCTTAAGGCCTGTGGGAGAAGGCTGGCCAGTTGTAAACACGGATGTGCTTGTGTGCCTAGGGCAGCTGTACTACTATGGTTGGCACAGCAGTGCTAGATTTTCTCATGAGTGGTAAAACAGAGTTCATTGGTGGTCCTGTAGCTTTTTCCACAAAAGGAAGGACTTTCATCCTACTGCAGACAAATTATATATTGAGCAATTTGTGGAAAATTAATGCAATATGGTGTTCTTCACTTCTTGCCTACAGAGGCTGGAAGTTTCTTTTAGCCTTATCCAAAACCACTGGAGTGAACTGGGTTTAGACCAGACCTTCCACAGACTAGTGCACACTGCCTGTGAGACCAGCTCTGATTCAGTAAAAACTCACAGTGATTCCATCAGCATATCCTAAACATGGCATGAGCGTATACCAAGAGGTTTTTAATTACCACAAATGGTTCTGATCACAGTTCCACATCACATTTGAAAGTGATCCAAGTTGTGCCACCTCTGAAGAGACATTGTTTTGTGTAGATTTGCTGATCAACCAGCCATGATCCAGCCCCTTTCACCATGCCTAAGGGCACTGGGATGTCACAAAGCCCTTTGGGCCCGTGGGGAAGACACCACAGCCAAGCAGTTCATACTAACCCCCAGTGATGCAAAGCCAATGGTACAGAAGAGGTGTTGGGGCACAATTAAGAGGGAAGTTGTGCTATTGGGGCACCATGGCATTCCAGCAACTCCTACCTGACTTCCCAGCTTGGAGCCTGTTGGCCTGAAGACAGATGGAAAAAGAGCAGAAGCAATTCCAGCTACAAGTTTGAGAAGCTGCCACTTTCGCCTGTGGTGCATTCTCCCTCCAGATGGGTCCATAACCCATCAGGAATGGCTGGGGATTTGGTCTACAATCTGCATTTCTCTTGAGCCCACACACTGAGGCACAAAATAGTTTATCAAGTCTTCTTGGCAGTACAGGCTAACCAAATTTTGCTGTGACACAGATGGAAAGCAAATCACTTCCCTGGACAGATCCTCAGTTTGTCCAGATCTAGTGGAGTCCATATTCCTCCAAGAAAACTGAGACAAGCCCTCTACCAGACTGGATGGACTTTGCCTTTCCCTGGGCTGTGAACCTGAGAGGGACCCAAGCATAGATGGCAGCCGGGAAAGTCATCACCGCCTTCTGCCTCCTCCATGGGCCCTGTTTTTGAAGAGAGGGCTTAGCAGCCTGCTGCTTGGCTTCATCCAGCAGCAGCAGCTCTGTCCTGCCATTGCTAACTGCCACCCTGAGAGAGGAGGAGAACGGCTGATGGGGAAGGTAGCATGTTCAGCAGTAGGGAGCAGCCATCGCACAGGCACCAATGCCATTTCCACTCCTCAGCATGGCAGTCTCTGTCCCCAGAGCTGTCTCCCCACTTAAAGCCAAGCCAAGGAGACACTCCTCTTCAGGTTGCCTAAACTAATGTGAATTACACAGAGTTTAGGACAGATCCTGCAAAAGGCTTATGACAACTTATATCTGCAAAAATCTGGTCCTGCATAGTGTATCTTTTTCATGTCTTTATTTCCATGTAATCTGAATGAAGAAGGTCCTACATGCTGCAGTTACTGCTTCTGTGGAAAATCTGATCATAAGAAACAGATCTGCACAACCATCCTGAGAAGAAGTGATGGTACAAAAGCTATATGGGGATTCCATGCTGGACTCAGGCATCCTGTCTCCTGAACAGCACTGGGTATTACAAACACCAGTTAAAGGAACCATGAAAAATGCTGTAGTTAATACAGACTTAGGTAATTAACCTACAGGTGATTCTTTTTCATTCCAGATATTACTTGGGAAATTTTACATGTTAAAATGAAGTAGCATCATTTTACTTAGATGTTTGTACATTGTACTGTAACTGAATTATAGAGAAGCTTTTTGTAATTATCTGAATGATGTTGGAGCCCTTTTTCTTTCTCATAGGTGAGTGTGTTAACAGGTGAGGAAGGTTCAGGGATCTACCTTCCAGAGCTTCTCTTCTTAGCCAGCGCCGGGTGACATTTGTGATTGAGCAAAAGGAGAAACTTTAAGGAGGGAGGTTGATCACCTAACTCTGACAGTCCCTCAAGACAGAGGGACTCTTCAGGTCCCCAAGTATGCAGCAAATACCAGGCAGTTGTGTATTTATAAATTACTTTATGAATGACAGTACAGATGGTGCTTTGCATATTTCTGGTTTTTGCATTTGCCCGCCTACTCCCCAGGTTTGTCTGTGATTTGCTGGAGTGCCCAGCAACGAAGGGATAATTTTGGGTCTTTTGCCTTAGTAATTCCTTTTGATACTGACAATTGTCTCATGACTGCAGACTAAATGCTATAGGGTTAGGCCCCAGGCTCAAAAGATTTTATTACAGTAGTTGTACCTTGACTAAAATAGTTCACCTACTAATTCCCCAGCCTGGAGATCATATATGTGAACTTTAACGTGCATGGAAATAATACAAAAGCATCCCTCCCATTAGCCTAGCCACAACTAAAGTATACCAAATCTACAAAGAAAGATGGCATACGCTGCTAGGCTTTGCAAAAACAAATCCTTAGGGGAGGAGGTTTAATCACTAAATGCTCTGAAGCTGCAGCTGGACAAAAATAACAGTCCAGTGGATACAGACCAAAAGAAGGAAAAATTAGCAGTCCGTTTAACTAATAGCAACACAAACAATAAATACTGTGTGGGACTGGAGGGCTTTCATTGTGTGATATAAAAATGCATCTTATTCTTTCAGCTTATACTCAGTCCTTAGTGAGACCACCTGACTGTCCCTTCCCTTCTCCTTCTAAGATTCTCACAAAGTGGGCCATTTTTATCTCACTTTTACTAACTCATTTTGTTTCTTGAAGAAGAGATAGCTCTGTCAGTTGTAGTGTCTCTGCAATACCCAACAGCAAGCAGAGGCCCTGGAAAATATATATTATGCAACGAGTTAACCATTTATAATATTTAGAAAATTACTTCCCTTCCCAGTTCTATAAACAAATATGAGGGCTGCTAAGCCAGAAAGAAATCAAATCCTACCACAGAAAACAGCAATGAAAAAATACCAGCAGTAAACGTTAATTTTAACTCTCAGCTGCTATAACCATCAGTGGGTGAAGACTCAGTCTTTTGTATTGCAAAGAACCTGGTTAAGATCTTTTTTCTTCTTAACCTTTTTAGCACAAGAATATAAAGAATGCTGTTCTTTGTAGCAGTCCTGCAATTTGGTCCTTCACTGTGACTTTTAAATACAGTTAGGTGAAATGCTAGGCTTTCAGCTTGCAGGAATTGGCAGGTACTTTTTTTGTGTTTGTGGTAGTTTCAGAGGAATCCCCAAATCTCATGGCTAAGCCCTGCTAAAGCAGCTGTTCTCTGGCTAGCTTTGGCACCAGATTTATGAAACCAAAGCTGGGGTCAGATTCACCCCAAACTTGCAGATTCTCTGGGTGTCCTCTTCACCAAACTGTCTTTGCTAAACACAGAACTCAAGACAGACCAAAGACTTCTTGCAGTCCTGGGGAACCCTTGGCCAGCAGACAGCGGAGCCTAGCCTTCTCCCTCTCTCTCCCAGCCAAAGTGTCAGAATTGGATGCAGATGCACTGCACCACCTTCCAAGTGCATGCACTAGCTTAAGAGTCAGCAAGATAAAATTAAAAGTCAGAGTGCAATGTAGGCCTGAAGTAAGTCACTCTTCACTCTTGAGGCTGGTATGATGGTCACCAGGCAGGAGGAAAAAGGGGGGTGAATTCAAGCTATACTTACTGAAGGAATAGCTGCTCCCTGCAGGGACAGCAATCTGAAAGGTGGCTCAGTCACAAGCTCTTCCAGTTCTGTAACATGAGGAGACTTACGATGTGTGTATGATCAAAGCACTCTTCAAATACTGGGCCAAATTCTGGTCTCAGTGTTACAGCACAAGTCCAGAGTAACTTTTTAAGCCAGTAAAGTTGCTGCTGCTTAACATCAGTATCAATTTGGCCCAATGCAATTTGGCTAAACTTGCTGAAACTATGTCAAAATATGTAAATAAGGTATTATTTTAGTCTCTTAGCTCTCCTTTTCAGGCATTTGCAATTTTCCTTTTGGTTCCTGCTCCCCATTTAATTATGCCAGGCTCTAAAATGTGTTCTCAACAGCAAGCCAAGATTTTGAGTAATTACAACGAATGGAGGATTTCTTGTTCCGACACACACATTAGCTAATTTTCCTTGGGTTCTGATACTAACTATCAAATTCCACCACCCCCGTGTTTCTGGGCTGGTCTTTTTTTCCTTGTTTTCCAATTGCAAAGCAGACATCTGGCAGCTCTCTGGTGGCAATAGCTGATACACTCACTGTGCTCACTGTGTTTTACCCATTTCTCTGTGGGAGGTAGGAAAAGAGGCAAAAGGAGCCATGGTTGCATATTTAAGCCCTTATTTTTATCCTACATAATTCCACAGGGGGATATTTTCTTCCTCCTACCACCCTCAGGCTTGTGCTTTCTATTATCACTGAAAGACCCAACTAGCAAGAAGGACTTCCTCTGCCTTCAAAATCAGGGAAATTATTTTTGGTTCCTCCTTTTGTAAACAGCATTTGTTTCTTCTCCTCCTAAGAGCTCCTCCTCTTGCAGCCCCAGAGGCAAGGGGCACCTGAGCTGGGGTGGGGGGTGCCCCTTTCAGCACTGCCACCTGGCCTGCCTGATGCTTCCTGCTTGAAGATCACAGCAATCGGAGGAGAGATGTGGAGAGCACCTGCCACACTGTTTTTCTGGGGGAAGAGTCCCCAAGGGGAATATTGACATGTGGGAAGGGGAGGGGAGAAGGGAAGCAGCACAGGACTTTATCTGGCATAATTTGCCCTGTTTGTCCCTTGAGTTCTGGAAGCAGAATATAACAGAGCCCTCTGTGACCTCAAGCTTTCACCTTAATATTTAATCACAATTTAGATTACTGTGATGTTGATTAAGACTGAGTAAATACATACTACACATAAATTATTTCAGTCTAAATCAACAGCTACATTTTTTTCCCAGTAATGATCATCATTAGCCTGGAATGTTTCTCATGATTATAATTTTTTAATAGATTTAAATTATTTTTATTGTAAAATAACCCCCACATGCCCTCATGTAATTTTGAATATTAATTCATTGCTATTCCCATATCCATGACAATCCCGCCTGATGTCGTTTAGGCTTATACGAGAATGACCAGATTTTATTCTTATGCAAACTATGGAGTCTTCTATTCTTTTGACACTAATGCATTTCAGCTTCCATGCTGATGATGACACAAATTAATTGTCAAGATATTTCACATGGTCTGTGGAAGGGCCTAACTTCATGTGACACTTTCTTTGTTCTCCGTCATAGAACACATGCCTGATAGTCTTGAAATTATTTTCATAGTTGGTTCCAAGTGTGCACACTTGTACACATAATCAATGGACATCTCTATCAAATTTTCAACCTACTGTGTTTACCCTACCATCTTCACTCCAGCTCAATTACACTGCAAGAAACTGTTCCTTGATATTTAAGAAAACTTAGAAGTTCTGAATGTAGCTATTAAGCAAACTTATGTCTCTGCAACAATAACAACTATGCTGTTCCAGCCTTAAATAACACTATCAAGTAATTTTCTGAATAATAGTGATCATTCAGTCTCAAAACTGCATTTTTGAATTTCTAAACAAGCCATCATGATGTTTGGAGTTGTCATATAAATATGTATTATAAAGCTTTAGTACCTGAGAATGTCTAAATGTATAAATATGAAAAAGAACACAGAAGAAAAATTAAAGTGTTTTAAAAAATAGGTTCAACTGATTGAAAAGCCTGGCTAGAAATTTCTGCACTGTATAGTGAGAATGCACAGTAGCAGTGAGCCCAGTATGTTGAAGATGTGCCATTATTTTTTACCCCATATCAGTTTTGAGACTGTCAGCAGCTCTTAATGTACCTTACTAAAGGATCCTCCTAGAATATGTAGAACAGGCTTGGTGAGTAGACGCAAAAGAAAAAGAAACAACCCTGCAGCCCACGGTTTTGGCTTCACTACAAGTGGCAGTAATAATCTGCATTGTTTCCTTTAAGCTTCATCAGAGGGCAGGACAGTACGGTACGGGCTTGAGAAGGCTTTAAGAAGAAAACTGAACATGAAGCACAGGGAGTTAGTATGAAAAAACATAATTTTGTGAAAGAGCCTTTTTTCTGAAGCATGTTTCTGGTTCAGTTTAAGAAAGGATAATGTAGCACTTGGGCCGGCTAACAGGGACTTTGGATTCTGCAGCAGCAGAACTGGTCTAATACCAGCCTAAGGGCAGGTAGCTACCAGCAGAGTGGTTTATTTATCCAAGTCACTGGTCCATTAGGACCATTCGAAGTTTCAGAGACAATTAGTGCTTCAATTGTTGCTAATTTTTCCTTCTCCCTTCTGGGAATCACTGCATGGAGGCCCTTCCTCAATGTGTTCCATGTAAGCAGAGTATCCCTTCCGTCTCCAAAGAGTGGGCAAGGTTACCCTCAGCCTGTCTGTCTGATGTGTCACTCCCACCACACAGATGGAGTTTAGCCAAAGGTACCATCACAGATGAATGGCGTACATAGTCATGATCTGTGAGATGGGCTATTATACTGCTTTACTTTATGGCTTTCTGCATTATGCTCCCTAAACTCAAAAGTGTGCAAAGCATTACTGTCAGGGTCTTAACTCAGAGTGAGCAGTCTCAGTGCATTCCACTACTCTTGAGGGAATGGCGTTGGCCCATTTTCAGAATTTCAATGGATTTTAAAATTGCATTGACAACTTACATAGGTGGTGAACAAATTGGGGGAAAAGTATTTGTCTCTCCATGTAAGCCTAGGTACCGCATAAGAGGTCTACATCCTCACCAAAAGTATAAGTTGGAGCGATAGCATCCTCATGCTATAACTGCTGTGCATCCCAGACCTGAAGTTTAAAGTTGATTACAGTCATGAGGGAGAGATCAGAAAGCTAATTTTAAAGGCAACTTCCATTTTAGTTATTTTCCTCCAGTATCTCTTTTTAAATGGAACAGCTTTGCCCCATGGAACTTCTGTCCCCTTCGGCTTTTAAAAAAGTTATTTACTTGATGTTATACATTCAGTCTGATTTGTTTCTTGATTGTACAGAAGTTAATCGTAATTTCAGTATTGGCTAAATAAAAAAAGAGACTCGGCAAGAGAAGTTTAAGCACTTATATTTTACCTGACATTTGGGACAGATTATGCACACATGTATGATCAGTTACTGTGGCTCTGCTGATGTGCAGTAACCTGTTGAGCTGCAGTAACTTTAGTGTATGTCTGAGCCCTGAGGGTTTGTCTAGACACAAAAGTTGTAGTGTTTAGCCATACCGTTAAAGTGCAACATTGCCTTCAAGGACAGATGCAGTCAGCTTGATACAAAAGTATGTAAAACCATGGAACTTAGTCTTGAAAGAGAACAGCAGTAAGCTAGAGGTACATTAAGTGCCTTTATACCTTACTATAACATTATCTGTAGGAGAATATGAGAGCAGATCACCACTCTGTGCAATTATACCAATGCAAAGACTGTGCAGAAACCAGGCTTGAAATAATACAGTACCCTCACTGTTGTTAAAATTATAACTGAACACATATTTCAAATTCTTCCAGTTCTACATTCTGTGCTATTCAGCAAGGAAAAAATATTTCACCCAGATTACACTCAGGAAAAGTGTGTAGGGTGGGAGGGAAACACATCAATTTTAAAATGTCACAAGAGTCTTGTATGAGAGAGATTAAATATTTCTGTTGAAGCAAGAAATGGTGTATTAAAAATTCAGGAACTGAAGAGCAGGAAGGAATCTCAACTGAGGGTCTTGTTGAATCACTGAGCTTTCTACATTATGTGTTCATTTGGTAATTCATGACAATTAGGTGACTTTAGGATGGTAGAAAGTAAGACAGTAACATGATAGTCAGCAAACAAGTTTTGCTGGAGTTCTTGGAGGAGCTTGATTTGACACCTGGGACCAGTCTATAACGTATTCACTGTTTTACAGAGGAGAAAGAAAACATGAGCCTTGCAGATGTACTGAATAGGCAGAGCTAAAATCTAATATAGAATATGCATGATATGCTGCATGTATGCACAGAATGAGATCTGTGAGGAAACCCTTCGCAGCAGAGGGACAGTGTGGCTCCTGAAATGGATAATAGATTACAGACCATTTCTTTTTACATGATTTAGAAGTACTGCCAATATCTGTCGTAACATCATGTGCTGTGCGAAACATGTTGGAAAAATGTGTAGGGCACACTCTTTTTGTCCTTTCAGAAAAATATGAGGTCTGAGCTTCAGTGCAGAGGTAGTACTTTCAGAGGTTGGGTCATCATTGTCAAGTGCGAAATAACAGCCACTCTCATAGGACAAATGGCCATCCTTCATTTGTAATGCATGACTTTATGCTGCTGCATTTCTTTTTAACCTCCATGGTGCATTTATGTGTTAGAGTCTATCAGGTTTATGCCACAAGGTTCTGGTAGCAGAGGGGGACTGCAGGGTTGGCTTTTGTGAGATGACACCAGAAGCTGTCCCCAGGTTGGACAGTTCCAGACGGCTCCAAGACAGACACACCACTGGCCAAAGCTGAGCCTGTCAGTGACGTTGGCAGCACCTCTGTAATAACATATTCAACAAAGGGTAAAAAAATGCTGTGCAACAGCAACTGCGAGAGAAGTAGACCTGCAGACACCAGGGTCAGTGAAGGAGGAGGGGAGAAGGAGGGGCTCCAGGTGCCGGAGCAGAGATTCCCCTGCAGCCCGTGGTGCAGCCCATGGTGAGGCAGCTGTGCCCCTGCAGCCATGGAGGTAATGGGGGAGCAGAGATACACCTGCAGCCCGGGGAGAACCCCACGCCAGAGTAGGTGGATGTACCCGAAGGAGGCTGTGACCCCATGGAAGCCGAGGCTGGAGCAGGGCTGCTGAAGGACTGCACCTTGTGGAAAGGACCCACACTGCAGCAGTTTGTGAAGGAAAGACTGTATCTCATAACAAGGACCCCACAGGGAAGAGCATGATGAGGAAGGAGAACAGAGATGAAGAATTATGAACTGACCGCAACCCTTATTCCCCATCCCTCTGTGCCGCTGGCCAGGAATAAGTAGAAGAAGTGGCAGTGGAGCTGAGTCTGGGAAGAAGGGAGGGGTGGAGGAATGTTTTTTACTTTTATTCTTATTTCTCAACATCCTACTCTGTCATAATTAATTGGTGATAAATTAAACTAATTTCCCCAAATCGAGTCTGTTTTGCCCATGATGATAACTGTTAAGTGACCTCCCTGTCCTTATCTGAACCAATGAGACTTTCATCATACTTGCTCCCCCTGTCCAGCTGAGGAGGGTGAGTAACAGAGCAGCTTGGTGGGCACGTGGTGCCCAGCCAAAGTCAACCCACCACAGAGTAGTGTTAAAGGAGAGATTCTCACGTGACTTTTTATTCTCTTGTATTAGACAAGCCAAAAAACAACTAGACAACAATCTCAAACAGTAAAATGTCACCCAGCGTAACAGAAGTAGCAGACTCTGGCCCTATACGACTAGATCTGTAAAAAACCTTCCTCTGCCAAAGACTTGCTGACCTTTTAGTACAGATTTATTTTCAACACACAGGCATCAAACTGCTGATTTAGTTTTGTCATTATATTTCATAATCACAAAATGCCCTCTAATTCTTCTGTACTAATGCATCCAGCACTACAAGAAGAATGCAGATTACACCCCCAAAAACAGCGAATGTAAGGCACGGCAGTGTCAGGACACACTGTGGGAGACTGTTTCTGTAGCAGTGGATCCAAAAGTGCTTTGTGCTGATCACGCAGCTGCACACATGGATTGAATGAATGGAATGGAGATTTTTCAGGAAGAGGTATAACATCGAGAAACAGTTGTTTGCTGGGCATTTCGCAAGGATGAAAGCAGCTACAACAGAACACAGCATCTGATTGTTACACCAGTGTGAAACAGGAGGTCCCACTTCAGGCCTTTTATTACTTAAAGAGAGAAATATTGGGAAGGGTCAATTATGGGGCTTTACTTCTTACAGTGATACTCCTTATACCTCTAAAGTTAAGACGCAGCTTACTTTAAGTGTATCAAACACTGTCTATTAACTAGGTACAGCATCTAAACCTCTGAGAGGTAGCCTGGCATTTCCTCTTGCTTGTTGTCTGGGACAGTGGTGAGAGTCATAGCTTCTCAGAGTATGGAGTTATCCTCAGCAACTGAGAATGAGAATGACTTTCCAGTCATTCCTTCTAGTCAACTGTCCCTGCCTTGAATATGCCCTCAGTATTTCCTCTGTAAAACAATTTGTAGTGAAGGAGGTGTATGTGATGGCTCTACTAGACATCATTCTTGCACCATCTAAGTGGCAAAGAAGAGAAGGTGCTCTGAGGTTTCTGCAAAATGAGCCCAGCTTCCCCATAAGCTCCCTCAGCACCCAGTGGGAATGAAGTCCTAGATGGTCCACAGCCCATACTCCCCTCGCTTAACACACTGAACCAAGTCTAATTCATATTACAAAAACTCATACAAACTCATACCCTGTCTCAAACACGCCATAGACTGTAATAGCATAATGAGTTTCATAATGAGGAAGAGCATATTTTACCTCACCTTTTAAAGAACTATATGTGCAATCCATCACAAGTCAGTGGTAATAGCAAACAAAATAACTCAGCCTTATATCTGAACCATGTGTTAGGTCTGATATGTCTGTAGGTATGCAGATAATTCATATACATGGATTTTATTTATTTCCTCTTTTAATGGTTTTACATTCATGTACGTCAAATGAGTTCAACTATTGCTAACGTTAAGCAAAAGAAAAGCCAGTTCCACAGATATGGATAAAATATAGACTTTAAAAGTGCAATTTAACCAAACACACTTGGTATAAACAATCCCTTTAGTAGATCAGAGACACTGTTGCTACATCATGGCACACAAGATAACCACTGGCTAATAGTGGCCTCTTTCTGTTTTCAGTTCATTTTCATTAGAACTGCTATGTCATGTAGTTTTAATAAAAAAATAATAATTCATACATTTGTGATGCATGTCCAACAACTATAACATACTGTCCACATTAGCAGAGCAGGGTACTTCCACTGTATAACTGGATTTCATTTGAGAAATTTCAGAAAACACAAATTTATACAGTATGTAGAGCAGTGAATCACCAAATAAGGCCACGTACAACTAGATGTAATAAATAACATGAAACATGCAGGCCTCTGGAGTGGGAACGAGCATGTGGAATTAGGTGCTTTCTGCTCCATCCATACTGCTGAGGGAGACAGTCTCCTTGGGAAGATGATCTGAGCATCTCATAAACTGAGCAAGCAATTAGGAAATCTGTGTGCCTGAAACTTCACTCAATCCAGATGCATACGCCACAGTCAGGGCTGCAGGCATGTCCCTCTGCATGCTCCAGCTCAGAGGCTGGCTTTAGTGGGTGGGCGAAAGTGTACTTGTTTTAGCAAGAGGCAAAGGAAAGCAAGAGGGATGGACAAACTCTGTCCATCCCTTTAATTTCTTGTTTCTTACTCCTTATTACATTTATTACTCCTTATTACACTACATTTCCTACTCCTTATTACATTGAGGTGCTGCAGCAGGTCCAGAGAAGGGCAATGAAGCTGGTGAAGGGTGTGGAGCACAGGTCTTATGAGGAGCAGCTGAGGGAACTGGGGTTGTTTAGTCTAGAGAAAAAGAAGCTGAAAGGAGACCTCATCATTCTCCACAACTACCTGAAAGGAGGTTGTAGTGAGGTGGGTGCTGGCCTCTTCTCTAAAGTAACAAGTGATAGGAGAAGAGGAAATGGCCTCAAGCTGCACCAGGGGAGGTTTAGGCTCGATATTAGAAAAAAATTTCTTCACTGAAGGAGTGATCAGGCATTGGAACAGGCGGCCCAGGGAAGTGGTGGAGTCACCATGGCTGGAGGTGTTCAAGAAACATGTAGATGCGGTGCTTAGGGACATGGCTTAGTGAGTTAGGTGGTGTTGGGTTGGACTTGATGATCCTTGAGGTCTTTTCCAACCTTAATGATTCTGTGACTCTATGATTCTATGTTTCTATGATTATAATAATATGGAAACTTTCTCACCACAGCGCCACAGTTTCGATCCAGCGCTGAGTGCCTCAGCTATGGAAGAGATAACGTGGTGCTGTGCAGAGACAGGGACCCTGTGCTTTCACCAAGCACAATGCTTTGCTGTTGCAGCCTCCATCTTGTGACTAAAATACTGCAGGGCAATGACAGCAATCAGCATTTTTCCTTCTTGTTTTGGATACACAGGAGTGGGAAAAGACAAACAAGCTTTCTCAGGTTGTGACAAGGACTGAACTCAAGTCTTCCACAAGTTGGTGGACTGCTTTTGCTATCTAATGAGCAGTGGCTGCTCCTTTGTCTCCCGAGACACAAAAAAAAACCTGATCACATCAGCATTTGGATGAGAATCTGATCCTGTCAATAAGCAGTCACACACATTTGGAGGACAGCAACAGGTTGGAGTCCTGTGTCATATTAGGCAGAAATAAGGAGCTTAGCTGCACTGGAACCTGTATGAAGATCTCTGAAGCAGAGGTCTGGGCACAACAGGGACTCTGAAATCAAAGAAGGATGTGTCCAGGGCTAAGCAGCAGTTGGTAGACTGTATGTACCGACCTCAGTTTTACACTTTCATGCCACAGTTACACCCAAGTTGTACTTTAGCTATCAAAGCCCTTTGTGGAGTATAGTTCATACTTTCATGTTGGCACAAGTAACTGGATCTTCAAATTATGGTGAACTATGGTTGAATCACCTATTTTTCCAGATGTTTGATGTGTTTCCAGATGCTTGATCTTTGAAAAGTTAGATTAAAAGAAGCTAAGATGACAGTATGAGATGTTTATGTTAGATTTACATTTTATATGCATATTCAAACCTTCCGGGAACTCCATGACGAAAGTAACCTTCAATGTCTTGGTCACACAGCCATTGTCTTTCCAAAATAGTGAGATGGTCATTGATGAATATTCACCGAAAAAAAGTATCTGTGTCAAAATAGGTACATGTAGGGAAATACTCTGTTTCTTTAAGAAAAAATGAGAAGGGATAAGAAAAGTGCTCTGTTTTGACAGAAATCTTTAAATTTCCTCCTCAGGTTTATGCAAACTGTGTATTATTTTCAGGACCTTAGTCTTATAAATTTTGCAGTCTTGGAGCAAAATGTTATATACAGAGGAAAACAGAATCTACATAAATAATTATTAGAAGAATAAAAATAACTTTTCCATGAATACATGGTTAAAAAAAAAAAAAAGGAACATACAATCACTGGAGCTTGCTGGCCAGGCATATGTCAAATAACACTTGGAAACAAATTGGCAGAAAACAAAAGCTCCCTGCAAGTGCAAGTGTGAGACAATGAAATTAACACAACCTTGAGGTAATTTTAACTGTGCATGGTTAAAAAACCCCAAACCTCTTTTTTTCAACATGGTTATTCTTTCTTCATCATGTACTTTTTTCCCTACTTAAAGACAAGCATCTAAAAAATCCTTGTCAGCTTGGTCTTCTGAGATGACTTAATATTTTTAAAGATAAACATTTAGATTTCACAGAAGATCCACAACTCCAAACCAGAACTGCAATATTCAAGCAACTTTTGTTACCAGTGGTTTATGGGCAGTCTGAATTTCAGTTGTTGCATGTGTTCCTATACATTTTCAGAACCTTGTCACAGCCAGAGATGTAGGAGCCTGAGACTTCGTGTTAATTTTGTGCTGTACCTCTCTGGGGGTGCTTTAAAACGATTATTAGAGTGTTTAACATCATATGATTATAAGAATCACCTGAGTGGGTCAGAACTTCCAACCTAATATATTTTCTCAAAGAAGGGTCAAGATTGCTGATTTCCCAGAGAAGTGCCTTCAGAGCAAAGCAAGGATGTAGTTAGAATTCCCCCAAATTCTCTCTAGCTTCCCAGACTCTGCAGCTTGTGGGGTTCCTGAGTTAGAGGTGACTTTTCACATCTTTAGATGGCTTCAGTTATCTGTCTTCCAGTACCTAGTTCAATTTTCGTTTGACCTTGTGTTATAGGTTTCACAGCATCCTGTGGTGAAGACTTTCCACCATGTAATTACCTATTGTGTGTGGAAGATCCACATCCTCTGTTTGTCCTGACTTGTCTTTCTCTGGACCTTTTCTAAATCTACAATAACCTTGGGACCCACCATCGATTTATACAGTGGTAAAATTCTGTATTCTTTCCTACTTCTTTCCTAAAAATTCCCGACAGTCAGTGTGCTTTTTTGACCACTAAGCTGACATTGTCATAAAACTGTTATAAACTCAAGATCTCATTCCTGACTCATTACAGTCCGCTCACAGACCATGTATTTTATATTTTCCCCACGAACTCATGGAGAAAGGGAGAGTAAGACAAGGTCTTGTGTGCATCAGTCTGTATTTATCTCGTTAAACTTCATCTGCTGTTTTAATCCCCAAGTACAAAGCCCCATAAAGTTCTTCTGCAGTTCTGCACAGGTAGCTCCATCATTACTAACCTCAGCAACTTGGTTTTGTCAGCAGACTTTGTCACATCTCTATTCACCCTCAACAAAACAAAAAAGTTTCCTAGGTCTGTGACAGTCAATTGTCATGCACATCTGCATGCCCATGCAGTAACAGGAGAGAAGCTACAGAGATATCAGAGCTATGGAAGAGAAAACAAAACAGCCACAGGTTTGAATTATGTGCTCATACATTCATTTGAATCTCGATTGCAGGAGGCTGATGAGTCAAAAATGAGACATAATCAATCTTTTGGAAAAAGTAATCTCTAAAGCATAATCCTGTTCATAAAGTAAAATTCCTGCAAGGCATATCAGTTGGCTGTATTTTAATGGAGTGTAGACTTTAATCCAGTTTAACTAAGCCAAGTTTAAATCAATTTAGAACCCTTATAGGAGACTTAAGGGAAGAAATATATCACAAAGTAGCCTGTTGTTACTTTCATAGTATAGCAGGGTTCATGAGAAATGTGACACCTCAACACACTGTGTTGCTACCAGAAATAGCAAATGGACCCTTTGCTATGACAGGAGGCAGAAATGTTCTCTCAATTCCTCATTACTTTTTTATTTACTTACATGCTAACTTATTAACAGACAGGCAATGTTCAAAAATGTTGTTTGCCCTAGCAAACTTGAGCTAGCTTGCAAGCTGTGTATCTTGGGTCAATAAATTCTGACACTGCTGGACATATGGAAACCAGGAGGATCCATACCAGATACAACTTCTGCCTCCTGCTAATGCACAGCTCCTTGAGGTTCCCAAAGTCAGCACATGTGGACAGGGCAGAAGCCTGTAACGCAGAGGAATGGAAGCTTGCAAAGGCAATGACAAGAACCGACAGGATGAAGAGGCTTCCTCTGAAGGCCAAAGTGCCCTTGCAGAATTGTTTTACTGCTCTGCAAACTGAAGAGGGAGGACCTGTTGCATCACAAGAAACACTGGAGCCAAGCAAGGCAGCCCCATCTGCTCCTCACATAACGAGTAGCTCAACTAAGAAAAAGCAATGGGTGATAGTAATAGGCAACTCTCTTCTGAGAAATACGGAGGCACCCATTTGCCAACCTGACCCTCTCTCTAGAGAGGTGTGCTACTTGCCAGGGGCTCATATTGGAGATGTGACCAAGAGGCTACAAAACCTCGTGCAGCCCACCAACTATTATCCACTACTGTTGTTTCACGTGGGCAAAAGTGACACGGCCAGGAAGAGCCTGAAGAGCATCAGAAACACAACAGAGCCCTGGGAGAGGCAGTAAAGAACTCTGGAGCACAGGCAGTTTTCTTGTCAGTCCTCCCAGTTGAAGGGAAAGGGTATGGAAGTGCAGACAGAATTCGGCATATCAATAAATGGTTGCAGGAGTGGTGTCACACCCAGGGATTCAGCTACCTAGACCATAGGACTTGCTTTGAGAAGCCTGGTCTGCTGGGGGCTGATGGGATCCATCTTTCAGAGAAGAAGAGAATCTTTTGTCGTAAGCTTGCCAACCTGGCAAAGAAGGTTTTACACTAACGTTACCGGGGAAGATGAGCCTCAATCCATCGCATTCTTACCACTCCAATGACAGAAAAGCCAGCAATAGATGCCCAGAGTCTGTAAAAGGATCACAAGCCTGCAGGAGGGCAGCTGGAGAGCAGCACACAGGAGGTCCAGCTTCTTTGGGAGCCCAACTTAAGTGCTTCTACATGAATGCATGTAGTATGGGGAATAAGCAAGAGGAGCTAGAGATGAGTGCATGCCTGCTGGGCTACAATCTTACTGACACCACAGACACATGGTGGGGTGGATCCTACAACTTGAGTGTTGCAATGCAGGCGTACAAGCTCTTTAGGAAAGACCAGCAGGGGACATTAGGAGGGGGCGTCGCCCTCTATGTCAAAGACCAGCTGGAGTGCATGGAGATCTACCTGGGGTTAGATGAGGAGCTGACAGAGAGTTTATGGTTCAGGATTAAAGGAAGGGCAGGGACATGGGACATTATAGTGGGGGTCTGCTACAGGTCACCTGACCAAGAAGAGCAAGTGGATGAGGCCCTCTTCAGACAGATAAGTGTAGCCTCATGCTCACAAGCCCTGGTCCTCATGAAGAATTTCAACCACCCTGATATACGTTGGAGGAACAAGACAGCACAGCATAGGCAGGCCAGAAAGTTCCTGGAATGCGTTGATGATAACTTCTTCCTGCAGGTGATAGAGGAGCCAACAAGGAGAGATGCTACATGGGACCTTTTCTTACCAACATGGAAGGGCTGGTGGGGAATGTGGAACTCTAGGGCAGCCTGGGATGCAGCAACCATGAGATGGTCAAATTCAAGATCCACGGGGAAGGGAGGAGGGTGCACAGCAAACTCACTACCCTGGACTTCAGGAGAGCGGACTTTGGCCTGTTCAGGGATCTGCTTTGAAGAGTCCCATGGGATGCCAACTGAATCCTTGGCTGCATCAAGAGGAGCATGGCCAGCAGGTCGAGGGAGGTGATTCTGCCCCTCTGCTCTCATAAGACTCCACCTGGAGTACTGCATCCAGCTCTGGGGCCCCCAACATAAAAAAGACATGGACCTTTTGGAGTGTGTCCAGAAGAGGGCCATGAAGATGATCAGAGGGCTGGAACACCTCCCCTATGAGGACAGGCTGAGAGAGTTGGGGTCATTCAGCCTGGAGGAGAGAAGGCTCCAGAGAGACCTTACAGCAACCTTCCAGTACCTGAAGGGGGCCTACAGGAGAGAGGGAGAGGGACTTTTTACAAGTGCATGCAGTGACAGGACAAGGGGTAATGGATTTAAATTACAAGAGGGCAGATTTAGACTAGATAGTAGGAAGAAATTTTTTACTGTGAGGGTGATGAAACACTGGAACAGATTGCCCAGAGAAGCTGTGGATGCCCCAGCCCTGGAGGTGTTCAAGGCCAGGCTGGATGAGGCTTTGAGCAACCTGGGCTAGTGGGAGGTGTCCCTGCCCATGGCAGGAGGGTTGGAACTAGATCTTTAAGGTCCTTTCCAGCCCAAACCATTCTATGATTCTATAGTTCTATAAAGACCTGGAGGGAAGAGGGCCCAAGAAAGCTGCCTAATATTAAAGGATCACTTCTTCCAAGCTCAGGCGCACTGCATCCCAACAAAGAGGAAGGCAGGCAAAAATGCCAGGAGGCCTGCACAGATGAACAAAGAACTCCTGAGCGAACTCAACCAAAAAAGGGAAGCCTACATAGGGCAGAAGCAAGGACAGGTAGCCTGGGGGGAATACAGAGAAACTGTTCGAGAAGCCAGAGATCAGCTTAGGAAATCTAAAGCCCTGACAGAATTAAGTCTGGCCAAGGATGTTAAGGGTAACAGGAAGAACTTCTATAGGTGTGTCAGCAATAAAAGGAGGACTAGGGAAAATGTGGGTCCTCTCTGGAAAGAAGCAAGAGACCTGGCTGCCCAGGATATTGAGAAGGGTGAGGTACTTAACTACTTCTTTACCTCAGTCTTCACTGGCAAGAGCTCAAGCCACAGCACCCAAGTTGCAGAAGGCAATAGCACCAACTAAAAGGAAGAACTGCCAGCTGTAGGAAGAGATCAGGTTTGAGATCATCTAAAGAACATGGAGGTGCACAAGTCCATGGGACCTGATGAGATGCATCCACATATTCTGATGGAACTGGTGATGAAGTTGCCATCATCATATCTGGGAAGTCATGGCACGCTAACTGGAAAAGGGGAAACATAACACCCATTTTTAAAAAGGGAAATAAGGAAGACCCGGGAAACTACAGACTGGTCAGCCTCACCTCTGTACCTGGCAAGATCATGGAGCAAATTCTCCTGGAATCTATGCTAAGGCACATGGAAAACAAGGAGGTGATTGGTGACAAACAACATGGCTTCACCAAGGGCAAATCATGCCTGGTAAATCTGGTGGCCTTCTACGACATGGCCACAGCTCTGGTAGATAAGAGAAGGGCAACTAACATCATCTACCTAGACTCGTGCAATGCCTTTGACATCCTTGTCTCTTAATTGGAGAGACATGGATTTGATGGAAGGACCACTCGCTGGATAAGGAATTGGCTGGACAGTCGTACTCAAAGAGTTGTGGTCAATGGCTCAATGACCAAGTGGAGACCAGTGACGAGCAGTGTTCCACAGGGGTTGGCATTGGGACAGGTGTGGTTTAAGATCTTTGTTGGCAACATGGACACTGGGATCGAGTGCACCCTCAGCAAGTTTGCCGATGTCACCAAACTGTGTGGTGCAGTTGACGTGCTAGAGGGAAGGGATGCCATCCAGAGGGACCTGGACAGGCTTGAGAGGTGGGCCCACACCAACCTCATGAAATTCAACAAAGCCAAATGTAAGGTCCTGCACATGGGTCGAGTCAACCTCAAGCACAAATACAGGCTGCGCAGAGAACGGCTTGAGAACAGCCCTAAGTGAAAGGATTTGGGGGTGTTGGTTGATGAGAAGCTCAACATGAGCCAGCAATGTGCACTTGCAGCCCAGAAAGCCAACAGTGTCTTGGGCTGCACCAAAAGAAGTGTGGCCAGCAGGTTGAGGGAGGGGATTTTCCCCCTCTTTTCCACTTGTGTGAGACCTCACCTGCAGTATTGCATCCACCTCTGGGGCCCCCAACATAACAAAAGACATGGACCTGTTGGAGCAAGTCCAGAGGAGGGCCACAAAGATGATCAGAGGGCTGAAGCACTTCTCCTATGAGGACAGGCTGAGAGAGTTGGCGTTGTTCAGCCTGAAGAAGGCTCCAAGGAGACATAAAGCAGCCTTACTATACCTAAAGGGGGCCTACAGAAGGGATGGAGAAACACTCTTGTTCAGGGAGTGTAGTGACTAGGCAGCAGGTAATGGTTATAAGCTCAAAGAGAGTAGATTTAGATTAGATATTAGGAAGACTTTTTTTGTTTTTCTGGGAGGGTGGTGAGAGACTGGAACACGATGCCCAGAGAAGCTGTGGATGCACCATACCTGGAGGAGTTCAAGGCCAGGCTGGATGAGGCTTTGAGCAACCTGGTCTAGTGGAAGGTGTTCCTGCCCATGGCAGGGACGTTGGAACTCAATGATCTTTAAGGTCCATTCCAAACCAAACCATTCTATGATTCTATGATTATATGATAATTATACAAATGACATAGAAGATACATGAGCTAAGAAATTCCCAAGCTAAACAGAAGTAGACTTAAATCAGAAATAGCCCTATAAGAATACCTTTGGAAGCAGTGAATAACACACAACTTGGAGATAACAGAGCATGAGGATAGCTGTGGAAGTACGTACCATGGCTATTTGTTGCACCACCCCAAAGCTGTGGGACTGCAAGGGGAAAGGTAGAGCAAAAGACTCCAGGGCTACATAAGCTGTTGAGTAACTGGCCCAAGATAATGCTGGTCTCTGCATACTGATGACTTTTCCTGGCCATGTGTGGGCCATACACATTCTGCGCTGCTTCTGCATGCCTGCCATACTGGCTGGTTCTGTTCTCATGTTTTCAGATGGCACTTAATGTGTGACTTGACAAAGGCTCCTGAAAGATTAATCTGGCCTTCAGCAAGGGAAATAACCTCATACTAGTAATTCTTCTTGTTTTTTTTTCCACCCCCTGCTGTAGTGTTTGCCCTGAAATAACAACATAATTGAAATGCAAATAGATAAGACAGAAATTAATGAAAACACCTATCTTCTTTTAGTTCTTTGAATTTCCAAATTAATGCAAGTACACTGTGTGATTCAGAAAACTGCCAGTGGCTTCTAATCAGCATGTGTAATGACAATGTATGTTCAGTGAAAATTAAGAAACGATTTCCTGAGGCCACCTTACTTTGCTTCTGGCTGGCTGTATTTAAGTCAATAGCACAGTTGTGTTCTCAGTACTCCCAACTGCAGTTTATCATCTAAGCTATCATAGTAGAAAAAATAGCTTCACTAGAGTGTGCTCATGAGTAGATCGTCAAAACCTATTCTTAAACTGCCAGAGCCTTTGTTAACTCATTATGAATTTTCTGATAGAAAGTTGCAGGATATCAGGAGATGCTCAGGGCGGTAAAACGTGAAGAGGCTGCTTTAAAGACAGCAGTCTTGGGGTCGGTAAGGAATCATAGGTGACTATATTAAATGCCTGAGAGGAATGCTGCCCTCTCTGTCCCCTCCTACAGTACACCCATTGTTGATAATGGCTGTCTTCCTTTTGTTGGTGTTCATTGTGGAGAGAAATGCACTAGTTATTTACTGGTGAAAATGAGATGGCAGTAACAAGCAATGGAAGACAGTGTTGTTTTTCATTTTGCATTGACGCCCCTCTGCAGAGGCATGCATTTCTCCCATTAGTCTTCTCAAAGCCTTTATTGTCCTGGCTTCCTGTCACAAATCAAGCTAGTGATGGCAGCCCCATGAAATCCCATTAGCATACCGGGAGCAGTGTATTACAGTACCAGGCAATAGAATAAATGCAGAACAATAAGTATAATAGGGAATGCATTACCCCAAAATGAAACAGCAGCTCTGTACTGCATGCCAGTTCTATGAAGGTGCCTTCTTCACTGCTTGAAAACAAATAAACAGCATTTTCAGGGTTCAGTTTCACTGTCAAGTAGAATCTGCCTAGTTTGAGCCAGGGAAAACAGACACACAGGAGGAGCTGCATGCCCAGGTGCCACTGTCTGTCTCCCTGTTCATGGACTCCAATTTTAATCTCTTTGAAAGACTGACTTTCAGGTATAAAAAGCTGCCTATTTTTTGCTGTACATATATAACTGGACCATGAAAACAGCTGAACTTATTTTAGAGTCTTATTCTTTGCTTTGCTGACATCAGCGGTGGCACATGATGACCGCCTTCAGAAGAGAGGCTGTCTTTAAAAGCAGAAGAATTGATTTTTGGTGTTATTTCTTGTGAAGTCCAGATGAGAAGGGAAGTTAGCAGTTCGTAGCCAGGCAAGCAAGAGTCTGCTATACAGCTGGGTCATCAATATACGCTAATACTTCAGTAATACTGACAGTTCCCAGGGGCAGACCTGTATATGTCCTCTCCTTAGGTGGTCTGAATAGTCTCGAAGTAAAGGTACACACAGTAGGCAACTGCAAGCCTCCTTTGGAAAAAGGTGCAAAACCAACTAAGATAAGGAACAATTCTGCAGAAGAATTAACATTTACCTTTGCCTTGGATTGTAAAAGCCTCTTCAAAAATGTGGATTATCACTGCCTGTCAAATACTGGTGTGTTCAAACGTGGAAAAGCAGCTATGGTTTTCCAGAATGAAAAGGATAATCAGTGTGAAAGGTTTTTAAGAAAAACTGTCAATCATTTTAAAAGAGCAAATCAGACCAGGTATTGACATATTGTTTCTGATGACAAATCACTTTTTAGTTTTAAATACAAGTTGTAATTCTAAAAGTGGAAACAGTAAATTTGCACTTTTTCATAAATGTCAGATGCAGAGTTTTTCTGTTAGTAACTTAAGATGATACAATGATGCAGAACATAATTTTCTCTATGAAATAGTTTAATTTCTAAGTGGGGCTGTGGCTTGGCAAGCAGGTCCAAGAGGTCTCTTAGACCAACACATCTCTAGTGAGCTTTGGGCTCTCTCTTTGCCCATGAGCTTGCAAAAATGGAGTAAAATATGACATGAGAACTTTTTGCTGAAGATTCATATTAGGAAGTTGAGTTCTGCTAAATATACCTGAAATGCATTGTCATGGGACTTGGTATTAAATAAAAGAAAACAAGCAATGTTGTGTGATATCTGCATATTTCACCTTTCCGTATGGGTTAGGACTGTTTTAACATGAGAAAACCAAGGTCTTCATGAACCAGGCCAAAGATGGAGATGAGAGAGGAATATGAACAGCTTCAGAAGCTTAGAAGAAATGTTCCATTCAGGAGTTCAGACTGAGATTGGGTGAAGGTTTGAAGGTAAGAGATGCAAGTGAGAGCTGACACACAGAAAAACATCCAGTCTGTGCTAGTTTCATTTAAGCTTTCAGGCAGCTCTGTCTTGTCCCAGAAGAATGATGGTTGCATAATAAGCATTTCAAACAGTGGATATGGACCTTGTTGTGAGCATGAATTGACTTGCTAGGATTTCTCATCTTGGCATATCAAAGAAGATGCCCATATGGGTTTTGCATAGAAACACAGAACCTAGAAAGGACCATTTCAGTCATCAAGTATGGACAAGCATGCAAGAGATTTTCAAATCATGTGGATCCACAAGATCTCTACTTCACCTGTCTCTGCATGTCACATGCCAAAGAAAAAATTATATCACCTAAGATATATGGAGGACTTTCTAGCAGATGAAAAATGAGGTTGAACTACAGGAAGGGAGCATGAGAGCTCAACAATATTGCTGCTATAAGTTGCTCCAGAATCCATAAAACCCCACTTGCTCCTTACTTAAGGGGTGAGGAATGTTAATGATGTTTTCCAAAGAAAAGCCCCCAGTAGTCCATCAAACAGGACATCCTTGTACATCTACCCATATTGTGAAAGGGAATATGCCAAAAATATCTTAGCTAAAGAAGAATTCATTGCACAGCTTTTGAAACTGCTACCAGCAATTATGTAGTTGTTTTTCTCTCTAAATACCGTGTGTATGCATTACATCTTACAAAGACCTATGAAACAGAAACTACTTCATGTTTACCTACCTGCTTCAAACTATTGCCCTTGGAAGATTCTCCTTAAACAACCTTAAAGTTGCTTCTGAATGACTCCAGAAATGCGAGATATTGGGCAAAATTACTCATCTCTTAACTATTTGGAAGTTCCCCTTTGCCACAGTGTGCCACAACGCTTTCTAAATTGTTAGTGGTCATTGTGAGTTGAGTTGTCCAAACATCACTGATGCACTTGAAGAGAGAATTGCATTTTTCACACTGATCTCATATTATTCAGTAGTAGTGGGCTGCACAGAGAGATAGTTCTGAAAGTTCAGTTTCGGTTTAAACTGGCCTCTGAAGTTGAGGTTTCTTCAATGTTCAAGTTCCTCCCTTTTAAGTTTTCAAAATACACATGTGGCATAAAAATAAAATTACTAATATGATACACAGCATTTAGCATGAGAAAACCACTAACAAGTATTTTAATAATGCATATTTATTTCTAAATCCCCTTAAGAAAACCTTAATCTACTCTGCAATACCTTCCCCTAGTGCAAAAAGCAAACTGGATTAAAACAATCTCAGAGGTGTGTCTGAGCATAATTTGCTTTGCGCATGAGCATATTAAGATTTATGACATACTGAGATTGAGTTTCATATATAACTTTTTTGAGTTTCATATATAACAGTCCATAGAAGCTCTCCAACAATTAAGGCATTACTGACCTGAAAAGATATGTGATATTCCAAAGCTTCACTTTTCATATGTTTCTTGTACTCTTCCTTCTCCTTCAGATCTAATAACAATCTGAAATGATCTATTCCTCTTTGAAAAAAGAATAAATAAAAAAATAGTAAGTGATGCTGTTGGCTGCAAGCACGAAGGAAATTATGTGCATTTTCCTAGTAGTCCCTCCTACTATCCTAGTCGTATTAGGGTTCTGCTGTGTGAAGCCCTATTGTACAAAATGTTTCTTCCTGTCTCACAGACCATAAGCCATGATCCAGAAAACCCTTTAGGGATCTAAGACAGCTTTAGCTGCATAAATACAAATTGCAGTCCTCAGAAACATCACTTAGTTGTTCCCCAAATCTGGAAAGTGCTCAAGTTTTCAGCCTTACACTGACTTAAACCTTATGGTCATTCCCAAAAAATGACTGGGAAACTCTGACAGTACCACACAGCATTTTATGCCTCATATGCAAGACCCACTGAGTCCCACAGTCTAGATTTGCTGTTTGCTGAGTGGCTCAATGCAATCTGCATTGTGAGAGCACATCTTCCAGATGGGGTCCTGCAGAAGGCATGGCCATTGCATTGCCCACAAATGTGTCAGACGTTGGACAGGGTATGACACTTCTCCTGATGCTTGTGGAAGATCTATTTTGGTTCTCTTATCTACCTGAGAAGATTCCTATTTACCTGCCCATTCTCTCCTATCACCTGCCACAGTAAGAGAGAGACTCTTTTATTGTCAGTTTTTCCTGTTGTTGATCCACTTGCTGTTGAATATGTCAAAGTAAAGTGAGGACAGATAGTGAGAGTGTATCCATCTGTCATATTAAGGCTCTAGTCCCTGCTGTACTGACATCTGATATTTTATCAAATGACCGTTTAACATAAAATACATCTAAGTAGGAAGAATAAGGCACACTGGTTGCTCTAAATTCCTGCTGGCATATTTGCAAGGTACAAATAATGCAAAGGAATTTTATTAGAGTGACCTATATTTAGAGTGGTTGTTCTGTTACATCAGTCTGAAACTTCGCTGTAGGATATCTGGCTGATGCCATACGTTGCCTTCCACCATACCAGTCAGTGAGGAAGGGAAAAAGAAGGAAGGAAGGAAGGAAGGAAGGAAGGAAGGAAGGAAGGAAGGAAGGAAGGAAGGAAGGAAGGAAGGAAGGAAGGAAGGAAGGAAAAGAAAGAGAAAGACAGAGAAAGAGAGAAAGAAGGAGGGAAAGAGGGAAAGAGGGAAAAAGGGAAAGGAAGAGGGAGAGGAAGAGGGAAAGGAAGAG
>WKFP01014818.1:907167-931321 GCA_011057875.1 Pterocles orientalis
AGAAAGAGAGAAAGAGAGAAAGAGAGAAAGAGAGAAAGAGAGAAAGAGAGAAAGAGAGAAAGAGAGAAAGAGAGAAAGAGAGAAAGAGAGAAAGACATCTTTTTTCTGTGTTTTGTACAGCTAGACATCACTAGTTTCTGCAAATATCAATTAGGTCTCAGTTACACACTCAGAGCATTATTGTAACACTGGACAGGCTACAAAACCTACTACTGTGCTTGTAGCACAGGTATTTTGTATCCTTGGACTGTCTTCCCTGACAATTTTCACGTCTTAATGGAGCTGAATGTATGTTTAGTTAAAAACTAGTGCCAGCTTGATGGCTGATGTTTCCTGTCTTTCTTTAGACATCCATCCATTACGAGGGGGTGGGAGTGTGCTTGGTTTTGCTGGACACAGTTCACTCTCTGTTTCTACAAAAGTGGGCTTTTGTTGCAGGATTCCCTTCTCTGGTTACTTTTTTCTTTTCCTTTCTTTAAGTGCCCTGCTTTTTCTAATTTCGGCCAAAGCAAACAGGAAAATATTGCAAAAAAATAAAAATCTTCAGTGGAGTTGCAGTTCCAGAAATGTATAGGCCTGTTTCTCACCCAAAAACATTTAGGCAAGTTTGGTTAAGCTTTGTAATGAAACACAAAAATCTCCTGAAGCCCTGTGCCAAAGCCATTACCACTTTCAGTATTGTCACTATTGCTCTAAGGGGCAGGATAAATTCACTCTGACTTTACACCAGCTAATTACCCCGTGGTTGTGCCTTCACCTTTCACACCACACAGCTCGCCCATCTGCACAAAATGGTCACTAAACCCCTCTCCAGCATCTCTACAGATCCCCAGTAAGATGTGCATTCACCTAGAGGTCTCCTCGCCATTGCCTAGAGGTCTCCTCACCGTTTATTGCTCCCATTCCCTCATTCCTCAGAAGTGTAACAGGAATTATTCCCTTATTCCCAGGAACCTATCAAAGTCATATAAGCCTAGTCAGTGTGATACTTTTTGTACAGGTTTCTCAGGGGAACAATCCAGACCCTCATTGTAAATGTACTATAGTTTCTAAGATACTTCAGTGTTTTGGATGGTGATTCCAAGTAATTAAGAAATGTACAGCATGTAAGTAAAGCTAATAATTTTATCAGGTGCTTCACTAAAAAATGAGGCTGTGCAATTTTTCTCTCTGGGCTTTTCCAAAAGGAAAAGTGCAAGAAAACTTAAGGATTTTTTTTTCTGTTTGAAGCCCATTCAACATCATTGTGACTGAAAAGGCGCCCCATAGGGGCCCTAGAAAACCCAGTCTTATCAGTTCAACAAATACACTAATTTTTTTTTGAGTTAAAATTATGATGCTAAAAATGGTTGTTAAAGAAAAGAAATCTCATATGTCTATCAATTTCCAGCATTTTTAGCTATGGCAGCGTCTGCACTGAAATTTGTTACCTTCATTGTTCAGTCGTCAGTAGTCTTTTTTGGTTCTTAATCTTTCCATAAATTTCTGTTTCTGTTTGCAGGAATATATCGGAAATCAAAACTCTAGGCATTGTGAGAAAACAAAATATAGTAATACTTTGAGTATTTAAATCATATGGAAACATAGACAAGTCACATCATTTTATTTCTAGAATTACTCTTAATGATCCTACATATTTCATCTGAGGCTGGCATTATAAATAAGCCTTAAACACAATACACCTATGAAGTTCAATTTTTATAAATTCATATTTTCTGTCAAAGTGAAATCAAATGATCTGTCTTACTTTCAACTCATTAAAAGAATCTCTTAAGTTCCTACTGAGAAAGAATTTTACAAATACTTAATTAAGCACATTTATATAAAGTTTCGCTAACAGCACCTCCGCATTTACCAAGCAGCATCTTTCCATAGCTCAGTTTAAGCATTTTATTTCCCCTTTATCCAACAGCAGTATCCTCAAAAATAATGAATGCTTCAGTCAGAACTCCCACAGTTCCTTAAGAATACCACAAGGATTTTATTGCTAATTGAAGAAATAGATAACATGTGTCTTCACTTCAGCAGCCTTTATTTATTTTATGGACATTTTTCATCAACTTTCAGACATTTTCTGTTTGAAATTCTATATAATTTAATGTTCCCCATCTGGAATGTTAATATTCTGCATGAAGTAAAGGAAGTCAAAGGGGAAAAAAAGTAACAACATTTCTTTGACTCCCATGTCAGTAGTACCAATTAGCTACATGAATTTTCCATCTGTTTTCACTAAAGAATAGGTGAACAGCTGCATCCTACAGGAAGACAACCTGATGCGGCCAGCAGAAACTGTCAAGCACCTGGTCATTTCCTGTCACTAGCTTCACTAGTGCTGCAGATATCAAATCACACAGGCTTTGTCTGCTAACTTTGAACAAACCCCGCTAAAAAAATATGCTGCTATTCCACTTTCTTTTAGTGAATCTCTTTACCTACAGATTTAACTGTTTCGGGTTTGTACTTTACTTTTCGTACATATGATTGAATAGCATAATGCCACATGTGTGGAAAGTTATGGGCCTTGCAATCTCCTAAACAATAAGTACACCAGAGTAATGCTGCCAATTAAAGAGAAATCGATTATTTTCTTTGGCACAGTCTAACTCTGCTGCTAACTGGTAATACATATTGTGTTGGGTAGTTGCATCTAATCTATTTATTTGCTTAAAGGAATACCTACCACTTCACCCTAAGGTTTCACAGTATATCATTCAAACTTTCTCATAAGTCAAATTGAAATAGAGAAACTATTTTCTAACCTCCTCCTCCCCACAGCCCCACTCCATGCCCCTCCCCCCATCATCACCCTTCCCCCAAAAAAAAGGATGCATAGATATTACGGGGATAGAGAAATTCAAAATTTCTAGCTAGCTGATGTATACAACTGGAAGTACTGTTCTCAGGTATTTTGCATGAAGCACAAAGTTTTTTGCAGATATCTGGACCTTTTGCTGCTGCCTCCTGATTAAAATATTGAAATAATACCTTTCTCCTTGTTCTTTGTTGAAGTAATCTGCTTACTTGCTTAGTATTGTTCAGCTCTCTGTTTGAAACAGTGGAAGGCCTATAAAGAGGTAAGACCATCTGTAGTGTTAGGCAGAGAGTGAGAATGCTTTCTGGAACTGTCAGGAGAATTGGGAGACTTCTAGTCTTTTTAAACCCAAGGACTGTGAACGCTGTAATTTTGACCTTGCTTGTGAAATAACCAATTTTAAAAATAATAGTTCATTTTGAAAATAACAGTAGGTGTCAGAATTTAAACTTATGCTCAACATCTTTGCCAACAGCAACTGAATGTCACACATTCATATATAGTTTGGGGCACGATAGATGTGTATTTATGTAATTTCAGTGCTGCATCTCCTGTCAGGAGTTTTGCTTGACTGTAAAAACTGCCTTATGGACAGCTTACATGATTAAATTTGCTGATATCATGGCTGTGGTCTGCAGAATTGTGACTGCAAGACCACCCCCTTCATATGACTGTGTTTCTTAAGACCTACATTCCTTCTAGTTCCAAATGGTCCAATAAATTATCTTTCTCCTCTGTTTCTACAGTAATCGTCTTTAAAAACAACTGTTGCAACAGAGGTTTTGTATTGTACATACATGCATGCACCACAAAAATGCAGGAAGGGTTTGCTAGTAGATCCATTCCTAGAAGTAGAGAGGTCACTTGAGCAATCCTTCCCCTGTGCTTTGTGAAGGTCTCTGTTGCAGTTTTGTTCTGTGTTGTCTTCCCCGCTCCTCAGCAGGCATAGGCTCACAAAAATAGCAGCTAACAGGGAAGCAAATTTCTGTATGGGAGCCTGGGCAGACTCTGGGTGACAGTCTCACATGACTCGTGCTGGCATACCCTCATTTCTGCAACCTAATATTTTTGTTAGGTCAGCTCACACTGGGATGTGTGGCACAGCAACAGCAGCCTCTTTGTGTTGTTTGACTGGGAAAGACAAATTTTCTGCCACAAACACATTGTGGTACTTCATTTCTACACAAACACTTGTGAATCTCCTGCATATTTAGCACAGGGCATTGAAATACAGGGGTCAGAGCACCAACTGTCTTAGCTAATTGCATGTGTTCGTCCCATGAAACCCACAGAATAAGTTCACAGCATCTCATGACACTTCATAAGTCCCAAGTGAGCCGTTTTCTCTCACTCCTGTATTCACATCTGTTCCCACAGTGCCTGTCCCTCATTTTTTTCCTTTCACAGTTGACAGCGAAGTTGCTTTTTGGTCCTTGCCCAAGAAGGAAAAACAAAAAATCATTTGGACTCTTGGATTTGCAAGGTTGTAGGTAAAATGGAATAAGGACCTTGGAATGGGAAATGTGTATGATTGGTATTCAGCAAACTAAGTTGTAATGGTGATTATTAAAATTCAGAGGTCACAAGACCCTTCAGAGACAAAAGAGAGTTCATTTATGAGGGCTTTTATGGTATGTTGTACTAGTCCTCAGAATACTCAGACATCTGTATCCATGAAAAAGCAGTGACTTTTTAAATATCAATATCTCTACTTTTTAAAGATAACACCTGAAGCTAAAACTGGTTCTCTTAAGATATAATTAGATCCTTTAGATAACACTTGTCTGTGAAGAAGAGAATATGAATGACTGATTTTGGATCCTGATTCATTGGTTACCATGTTATGATGGATTTTTTTGAAGCACAACGTAGAAGCATATGGTTTACAAGTAGCTTCTCTCTTCATACTCAATTCTGTTGCGCATACATCTCCATTCTGTTTTTCTCTTTTAGGCAATTGCCCCTGACAGTAAGTATATCCTAACAAAATTACACTTTAGATCTGAGAACTAAAGATCATAATAGGCGATTTTGTAATTAATTTTCAGACATAAGATAAAATATCCATAAACAAAAGATCAAGCTGCAGCTAATATTCTTCTTCATTACCAGAGCCATTTGTGCAAGGTTTATTCTTGACTCCTATTCAACACCTTTTACACTTGCTCTAGCCATATATAGGGTCCTGTTTCAAAAGATTTATAATAGGTGTGCCATTGTCTATAAAAGCAGCTCCAGATACTTGGCTTTTGAAAATCTGCACCTAGTCAGTAAATTCCCAGCTGTAGCTTACCCTCCATAAACACTTCCCAAGGAGCTAGACATTATTAGTCTCCCATAACAGTGTAACTTTCTTTTTAAGACTCTTTTATGATGAAAAGATCTCTGATAAGGTCTCCTAGTACATAAAGCTTTATTATTATCACCACTGCTATAACAGTACCACTCTACAACACACAAACAAATTGGCTTTTGAAAATTGTTTTAGATTGCACAAAGTATTCATTAGGTAGACACATACAGTATGTCATAGATCTGCACTGGATATCAAGAAAGGATGGGGCATCATGGCAAAAATAGCCCATTTTTTGGATGATGGTCCATCCCACCGAACCATTTGTGTTTTACTGACTGATTTATTGGATGAACTAAATGCTGCAAAAGGAATTATGTCAGATAAAAACAGTGAGCAATAATTGAGTTAAAAACTGAAACAGACACAGGTGTGTTATCCTGTATTGCTTTATTCAGAAAGCAGAAGGATTGTGAACCTATTGAGGTAAAATTCTTTCATTTCTTTTGGTTTACAAATCCACGCATTTTGCAGTCTTTAAGCTCTGCACATTTTATCATGTAGTAAAGGTTCATAATCTGAAGCCTCAATCAGTGTACGTATCTAGATATAAAGCAATGATCTTTTACTTCCATAATAGCGACTATATAAATATATACACAAACATATAGCATTAGTCACCAATTGCTTTGGTGTTGCCTGTCAAGTGTAGGGCTCCATTGACCCAGCTGCTCTACTAATAAGGAAATATTTAATACCTTTCATATTAAACAGAATGCCTTCCATTTAATCCCCATGGTTACTGTCAGGCTTAAGGCTAGGAGCAGCAATAACAGACCATCAAAGAAAGACAGATAAGAGGTTCTGCAACAGAAGATTGTGTATTTGTGCAGCCAGAGATGTACCATGCACTACCTGCTGGTATGGCTATGCAACATTTATCCCCTTTAGTCACCATGGAGTACTAGTGAGAAAGAGAAGGTGAGCAGAAGAAAGAAGGAGCAAAAGAGTGAGAATAAGAGGGAGAGAAGGGAGAAAAGGAGAAGATGATGGTTGTTCAAAGTGCAGGAGGAGCGGTAGTGAGGTAGGGGAAAGCAACTTATTAGCAACAGTAACCTATGAGGTGCTGCACTGGGGAGGCAGAAAGCATAGCTTGAAGGCATTGGTGTGAAAAAACATTAGCTGTGGCATCAGTTTTGATGTGGTTCTCTCTCTAGCTGTTACTGTGGTTGCTCACGCAGCCCACATCTATCACTCTCACAAGCCTGAAGGAAGACTTTGCAGTACCATCAGGTAGGTGTAAAAAAAACTACTCAGCTAGCCAGTGTACTGAGAGGGTGAAGGACATTCCTGCTTGTGAGGACATGTCGAGCCTGTCCCGCTAGCAACTCCATCACTTAAATCACCAGAGCAAGGGCTAAAGCTCCTCCAATCATCCCAGCAGTAATGGGCTGTGCGGTGCTGTGCTCTGCTGCACTGTGCTGTGCAGGGAGTTACGGTCTCTCGGGTACACAGGTTTGTGCCAGAAATTGTGTCAGTGAAAGTGCATTATGTTGGATGGGAGGATTTGTGCTAGGTCTGTGAGCACAGCTTTATACTGGAGATTTCACAGCTTTATCATAAAGATTTCTTAAGGAAGAAGTGGAAGAGATGGTGCTCAGTGACTAGTTCCAGGCACTGTAAACTAAGAGAAAGGGAAAAGATATTCAGCAGATGTCAAACATACTCATGTCAGTCAACCAGCAGCATCTTCTTGTTTATTCTAGATTATTTTCCTTGTCATTCAAGATTTTATAGATTTTTTTCCTGTTTCAGTGATATAATTATTACATAGGCAGAATCACTGCTATAAATTAATTCCTTGTTCTGTTGTCAAAGCAGTGGGACCCAAGGTACGCCTTACTAGCTATGTGTAAATGACAGAGACTAAAAAGAAGTCAAGTTAATTAAAAAGAGATGAGAATGTGAATCGATTGTTTCCCATGGTTACAATTTTTTTCTTATAACCCTTTATGCTCTTTCTCAATGCACTCATGTGAAAAATAATGCTCCTACATGAATCAGTCTTCCAAACTCTTTTCAGTCCTACTGTGCACTCCAACCTTTAATGACAAGCACTTAAACAAAATGCACTGTTCCACTGGATTTACTGTGAGCCTCTTAAGAGATTCTTCTGGTCAGCAAACTCTCTTGAAAGCTTGACAATCTAGACTTTTTTTTTAAGTTGAAGAGCAGCTAATTTAAGATCACCAGAGAAATCAAATGTAGGAAATTAAAGCAGCAAATCACAGAAGAAAGGTGAACAGAATTATATGGCCAGCAATTTAACTGGTGTCATCTCCTCAGATCATAGATGCATTACATGAACTTCACCCTGCTTCCTGCCGGTATTTCTTTAAGATCACTAGGGAAGCAATAGCTACTTAATACACATATTATGAATAAAAATAATCTTAAAATGTTTTCTCATAAATGTCTCAATTTGACTTAATATCCCTATAGTGAAATGACTCAGTGTAAGCTGTATGTCTAAACTGCTTTCCACGTAGCATGATTTCTGGTGTTATCACTTAACAGGAATTGGACAATAATGGAGCTATGTCATATTTTTCCTTTTGAAACCTACTGTTTTACACAGGACTAGATCTCAGCCATGAAATATAATCATAAACTGTCAAATCACACACACAGGTTTTCATAAGATGCAAAACAAAAACCCTCAACTATATTTTAGGTCTTTGTTCTTGCTTTCTTGTTTTTTTTTCTGCCTCTGAACTGTCTAGAGACTCCCATGTAAGGAATAACTTTATGTTTTATCTTCTTTCCAGAAAATAGTGATCTTAATTTTCAAATTATTTTACAGGAACACAGATTTTCATACAGTTTTTGTACTTGGCTTTTTTAACATCTCAGCCCTGAGATATGCACATGAAAAGATCTTTGTGATGCTATCTCGATCTGCTTCCAGTTGACAGCCTCAGTGAAATCCTACCCCACTGAACTCAAAGGCATTTTTCAGGCAGATTGCTGTAGCGTTGGACTCCTTACTTATTTCCAGGGACAGCCTTGAGAAATCTAGTAACATACATTTCACTTTGAATCTAATGGATGAAAAGTGGCTGAGGGCAGACTCACGTCTCTGGCTTCCTGCTTGCTGCTGCAGCTCTGTTTATTAATTCTGCAGTGGGTACTTTATAGGTGCCATGCAATGCCAACTGAAGGTTACCATAGTAAAGCAGCAAAAAAGATGAGGACTCCAAAGTCACTGGCAGTTTATTTTAATTCAGCTGGAAAGAGCAACTTCTGCTTTTATCATCCTTTATATTTGGCAAAGGTTAGAGTTTATCTGAGCTTCACAAGCTGACAAAATGCTGAGTAGATCCTGCTATTGTCTCAGGGAACACTGAATTGCATATTAATTGAAGATCCAAGACTCTACATCAAACAATAGACGTGTAACCAAACATTGCAGACCTGGGACATGAATGTCTCTGGAGCTAGATGGGAAATTTTGATTTAACAAGACCTTTTGAATGTTTCCTACAGAAATGCTACTAAATCCTTTGAAACTTTGACGGTGTTGTGCTACTAGCTGCAGTTAAAAAATATTTTCTAGAGGTCAGTCCAGAACAGCCCCAGCATCTCAGCTCCTAGGACTGCTTGAGACGACACACATCATGGAGATTAAACACCTCACCTCCTGCAAGGCCTATTGATCATGCACACAGGCACATTCTTACCTTACAGCTACCTAATAAAAGGAGAAACAAGATGAGGGCCATGAGAGGAGCTACCTTTCTCATCCTCTCAGGAGGTGTACAAGTGTTGCAAGGGCAGAAAACAGCAGCCAAGGGAGGAGACCTAAACCAGCAAAGTGACATTTGTGTGCTGCTTGAATAAACAGGTGAATTCAGTCACAATGTAATGCATTAAGAATTTCTATCAGCCACCGGCAAGAAGACATCTCCTGGATGTCATTTAATACACACATATATATAAAATAGGAGGCAGAGAGAACTGAGCATTTACCCCTTATGAGATAGTAATAACATAACATATATTACTAGAGGTTAAAATTGGGAATAATGTGAAGGAATTTAATGGATACAAATACATATAAAAACAGGCCTGGTAATGATTGCAATGTATCTGAGTTGCTGAAATTGTTCTAAGCTGTTCAACTGGATAGGTTTCAGTTGTGGAAATTTGCATTGGAACCAGGTCCAGCTTTGCTGCTCAGTCCTTCTTTTGTAGTGGTCCTGATAAAAAAACATGGAATTTCAGCATTTACAAATTTACACTTTTAGGTACAACGCCTCTCTTGTGAAACTTGTTGGTCCAGGCAAACACTGTGAATTAAATCCCAGCTTCAACAATGTAGAGGTAACTGGCAATAGTCAGTATCATTTTGGCTAGTTAAGTCCCTTGCTTTAGAAGTAGAGTCACAAATACAAGTTACAGGGTGGATATCGTACCTTAATTGAACAGTAGATACCTATATCCCTTTCTCGATCTGACTCCACCTGACTGTCCTATGTATATTGTGTGCCATTTCCATAGGATGTTCTCCAGAGCAAGTCCCTACACATGATTTTTCAAATTATATTTGTAATGCAAAAGGTAAATAGTGCACAGACGTAGAAGACTCGAAAGCGTAAGTGATTAATGATAACATATGTAGTTTTAATGGACCATCTTTAAACAGATAATGGATTATAATCTTCAGCATGCCATGCTATAATTTTAGATGTGGTCCAAAAGTCTAGGAATCAGACATTTGAGCAGGAAGTAGCTTAACGTACTAAGTATCTTTCATAATTTTAGACTCTCAATGCTGTAAACTGCAGCCAGGAAAATTTGCATCCTAGGGTTGGATGTCATCCAGAGAAGATCCTCAGGCTCCTACAATTTCTTACACACTTACCATAGCAACATCCATCTCCACCTCACACATACAGCTGGCTGCTTTCCTTCTGCCCCATACTTTGGTGATGCACTTATAGAGACTTCCAGTAAATACATAGAGCAATTGACTCTTCAAGATTGCAAAAAAGGATTGGTGACCTAAAAGATGTTAAGGCTCTACTTCCATATTCAGTACACATATTTTAAGTAACAGAGGTTTCTTGAGTGTCTTTTATTTCTTTTCTCACGGGCATATAACCGATACATTACAAAAACTTCATCCTACAACTGCTGGAACCAGAACAAAGAGGTCATGGTTTTGAAAAGTAATTTATTACCAAATGCCTCCTTTATATAGTTAAACACACATAAAATCTGTGACTCTAAAAGGTAGCAATAAAAAAAAAAAAGCCAGCAGTGAGATAAGGGAGGCAGGTTCAGTGAGATAAGATCTGCTGTATATAATAAAACTCTATCTCTTCCTCCTACCAGTAGAGCAAAATGATTTTGATCGTTGCCTATATTTCACCTAATTCTTCCAAATGCCATTTTACTTCACAGCTACTATTTACACACAGTAGCATTTGACATGGTATATGTTACAAATAAATCATATTTAGCACTGTTGTTGGAATGTTAAGTTCCACAAAAAAGAAAGTGTGTTCAAGAGCATCACCTCTCAAGGAAAAAGTTATAATGTAAAACTGAGTTCCTAAGGTAAGAGACACTACTTGTGATGTACCTACACGCTCAGAGGTAACTAACAATTCCCACCCTGCTTCAAGGTCTAACAATAAAGAGCGCTTCCTAAGTAGTTCCTCCAAGACAAATTACAACTTCAAAGGAAAGAGTAGCTCCATTCACAAAAATAGGTCGACAGCAAGAGCTGTCAGCTGGAAGGAAATGTAGGAAGCAAGAAGCATTGAAAGATGGAGTGAAAATGGAAAGAAAATTTACAAAAACCTCCTTCACTACATACAAAGGAGAACCTCCACCTGTTCTCATTATGTCTGGAGAATTTTATAGCCTTGCTTTTCTAACACCGGATAAGGAAACTTCAGTAAGGGGAAAAAAAAAAAAAAAAAGGCCATGCAAAGATTACTGGTTTTTTTCAGGGGGTGTTATGTACAGTTCAAAGTCAACTGGAACATATAAGAAAATCTCTTACAAAGCTTCAACTGTATATTGCTACACACAGTACAAATAAGGAATAGACTGTATTTAATTATCACTTCTTTAAATTTCTTCATTCTCCACTGAATTCATTCAGTCCTGACCTTCCAGTCACATAATTTGAGGACAACTAGTTCTGTACTGGAACCCTTTCTTCAACTCATCCAAAAAAAGTTAATCCTTTGACCAGTTTGGAGACAATGGCTACATAGATGACCCACTTGCACAAATCTGCATCCAACGTGCTACCTGTTCTTCAGAAACTCTTGTCTTCCTTCTGTCTGTGTGTTTACAAAACATGTTAAAAGCACCTCCCACTCTTGTGTAGTCAAATAGTGTAGCTGGGGCTTTTCAAAAAGGTGGCCGCCCTTACTTAATTACCTGTGCAGTTACACAAGCTGAGCTAATAAGGATAATTGAGTTTCCCATGTCACACTGTAAACTCATCTGTAGAAGGGATCCATCTGCTCATTGGAATAGCTGCTGCATTTTGCCTGTCTTCTAAAAACTGGTGCACAGAGAAAACACAGCAGTCACAGATTTTCTTAAAGATGCTCATCTACTGACAGTTGCCATACAGTACTGTTTTCAGTGCTTCCTTACCAAACTTACACACGTGGACACAGGGCATTCACTATAGAATGTGGTAATACTGTTGTGTTTTAGATTTGTAACACAAGCCATTTGTCAGCACAGTGCCTACTGTTTTCTCATCCTAAATCTAGAAGGCTGAGAAGTTGAGCCTATCAGTTCAAAATTACATGCGGATCTACAAGACTCACCCAGGATTTTTTTTGCAGCCACATATGCAGCACTGGAATATTCAGCTTGAATATTCCATGTATTTCCTCCCAAAGAGGAGCTCTAAAGGGACATTTCTTTTGCTGCTGAATGCCCTGTATTTTCTCTCTTCACTAATCACGCATACTGTGCAAAGTAGAATTTGAATCGCTAAGCATAGTGTGATTCACTTTCTTATGTGAAAAAAAGGCAGGACTGTTGCACTTCACATCAAAATCAGCGAGTTTGTAACTGCTGGGACTTTTAATGATTGATGAGAGCTTTGGCATAGTTTCTGTTTGGAAAAGAGGGCTTTGAACTGGTGGATGTAATATGAAGAGGAGAGACTTACATAATGGGCCCATCTCCCCTAATCTCCTCACCAAAGAATACACAAGGAAGAAAAACAAGGAGTCCCTTGTAACCCTTGCAGTGACAAGCGCCTCGTTTAATGTATTCAGTTACTTATTAGTAGGCCAATATAAATCTAGCACAACAGTGTGCAAAATCAGCAGGGGGGCTGAATCCTGATGTTATTTTTCCCACTGCTGAATAAATGATCCCAACCACCAGCTTCAGAAGCTCATCCTCATTAGCATTTATGAAATGAGTGGAATAAGCACTAGGAGATTTATATTGTTCTGTATCCAATTTAATTAATAAGAGACGGTGCCGATTTCTCGAGGAAAGAGGCAGTGTCCATGGATTCCAGTGAACCTTCCACTGTTATTAGTGATAGACATCTATCACAGCATGGAGACCTTAAAAAGTGCCCTTATCAGTTTTCAATCCCACTGACATCCATTAATTAGATGTTTTTGGAACCTGCATATTATAATCTGCCACCTTCATTAAGGTCACTAGAGTTTTCATTACAAGCCCCCTACTTACAAGGTTTTATAACTGCTGGAAAAATTAAGCATAGCTGAGGAGTACACAAACACCCAAATTAAAGACTTCAGCAGAATACAGGCCCTAGCAAAAACTTAATACTCTTAAATCAAGCTTTATTTGTGTCTTTGACATAGTATGTAAGTAGATACTAAAATGTACATATGTTTTTCTGCTGATTTTCTGTGAACACTAATGCATATTCCAAACAGAGCTGAATGTACAATCCAAGCAACATCCACAGGAAGTCCCTGCCAAAAGTGAGGAATAATGTTGTCTTCAGGACAGATCAAATAAAGAGTTAGTCACCAAGATTATTGCTATAAATGATACCCTGGGCAATAATAGATGAATCTGTTTTTCAGCTAGTGGGAGTTTCATCACTGATGGCACACAAATGAGGATGCCTGTAGTCTAATTCATGCAAGCTGATGTTTTCCTCCACACTTCTTCTTCTTTATACACAGTCCTGCCACTTCTGCACCTGTTAGGTACCCTTCTTTGTCTACTAAACTTCCACACATGCATTCTAATACACTATGTTTAGTATGATGGCTTAAGGAAAGGACAATGGTTTGACTCAGAAATAAAATATGTGTCTTCAAGCAATGGAAACCCTCCTTTCACAGTGAGTCAAACAGGCTTCTCTGAACAGTCAGTTTCTGCATGGTCTTGCCCTTTCTGTTGGACTACTGACAAATCTTCCAAATGGTTTTCACTTACTTCCTCTCAATTTTGTTGCACTAGTATCAGGCACAGCGGAGTGACCAAAACTCATTTGGGCTGGTCTGGAATGTCTAGGCTGTGATTTACCTGGAACAGTCACACTCAGGAGCATGGGCTAGCTAATGATTGCCAGGAATGAGCAAACACAGGAAGTCCCTGCTCCCCTTCCCTCATTCCCGGGTAATAGCACAGGCTTCATTAGCAAATGCTTTTCAGTTCTAATAAGCACCAGGAAACTCCAGACTACACCAGCCCAGAGGGAGGGAGGGGTTGTACCTGGCAGTAATGCTGTTGTCATCATCATCCTCAGACGGGCCAGAAGCTATCGCCTCTGTATACAGTAAGGAACATCTGACTGCACAGCTACCTGCACCAGCTTCAGTGCAACTTCTTGTGGAGCAAAACCCTTTTAAATACAAGTATCACTGGCAGAGTACAGGTAGTTATCTGGAAAAATCTAGACTACTGAATTTGCATCTCTAGCATTCTTATTACTACTTTTCCTAGCTTAATGCAATACAGAGAAAAGTGAAAAGAGAGCCCTTTCTACATCAATTAATTGAACTGGAGCTAGGCACACCATCCTGTCAGTTTTCCTCATAGGAAAAGGATTATGGAGAAACAGACAAATAAAAATATCCATTTCAGTTTTTTTTCCTGAATAACATCTTTGCTAGCTGAAGCATAGTCAGGAATTACAAAGCAGACCCCACCAACTCCCCACCATGTCCTGTAAAAGTCATACTGTGATACAAACTGACTGCTCATCCCACATCCTCCCCTGGAGGGGACTCATTTTCTGCTCTTTCTCATGAGACACTGGGGTCATTGACTCACCCATGGTGAGGGCAGGAGCACGGGTAGCATGAGAGAGATGTGCTCCCACTCATCTCCTGTTTTCACCTAGCTCTCAGGTGTGAGGCAAGAGGAGCCAAACTACAGCCAACCCACCCAGGGATGATGGCCGCTGGTCGCCCAGTGCGTTTCTGGACTGATCCACCATCTGACCCATGTGCCAGAGCATTGTTGTTTCCTGGCTACCCTGTATCACTTTTTCCACACAGAGTTAAGTCCAAATAGCCCATCAGGCCATGTGGGGAGGTGACTGACACTGATGAAAACCACTTTGCCAAAAGCAGGATGTGCTTTTTTCTTCCCAAATAGTTTGTCATGTCTTTCAACACTTTTTCAGTCACTCTGCTGTATCTTAGCAGGCCATAATGTGTTTGACATTAATTTCTCTTTTAGTATGTAAAAATATTCATATTGTTTAAAAATAAAGGTAAACCTACAGCAATTCAGCCTCTCATTTCTTGTTGTTTTAATTCAGTAATCTCACTGGATTGAAGAATAAAGCCTGACTAAAAGATCATTTTCCATCAGCTGCTCATTTGTCAAGGTTTAACCAATCCCATTTTTCCTGCATTGCTTTACTACATATCTCAGTAACCTTTGCTTCACATAGACACTATCTGCTTTCCTCTCTCTTTGGTCCTCTTTCTTTCTTTCTCCTTCCCCCCATCACTTCTCTCTGGTTTCCCTCATTCTCCCCCACTGAACACTCTACTTCACAAACTTTGTCAGCTGGAGCCTTCTCCTCTACTCTTCCATTTTGTCCTGGCTGCTCTCTTCCCTTCTGTTCTACTCCTTCCTCTTTTTTTCAGTCTGTCAGTTGCAGATCCTTTTTAGTTCCCACTGGCATCAGTTCGAGGGCTTTAAAAAAACAAAAAAAAAAGTCAGCTGGATGAGATTTAATGTTATGAATTAAAGTGTGTGTGTTGGGGAGGAGGATGGAACAAAGACTCTTTCTTTCAGATACTGAAACCATTAAAGGTTTCTCTTTGGTAATATTGTATTGACTGGCAATTCCACTTACTGAGCATTCCTAAGGGCTCAGTTCAGCTGAAGGGACACTGAAAGCAATGATTTTTGACTTATTAAAATAACCACTTCTTATTATTTTAAATTGGATTTGCTCTCAGTTTGATGTTGTAATTGTATTTAAAATATTTTAATTACAATATTGACTTATTTCAGTACTGTCTTTTCGATTATGATAATTTTACACTTACTTCCCCCATCTAGATCTGAAATGTTCAGTGCTCTTTTGGAACCCACTGCAGCCACTTTGGACCACATTTAACCACTGCAAAAACACCGACAAAGACAAAAGAAATCTCTTTTCTCTCTGCTTTCTTCAAGCTCTTGATCAAGCCCCTGATTTTAGGGAACCTTTAAGAGAACAGAGGATTTCTGTGATTCTGTGATTTACCCCAAGAAAGCTATGAATTTGACATAACTTTCCAATCAAAATATATTTTGCATGTTTTCAGAGTGTCCCTCTACACCTCTTTACTTGCTGTCTAAGCAACCCAATAGTTAATGTCAAACCTTAATCACATAAACAGAAACAGCTGAGAGACATTGCATTCTGTTCAGTTCCTCACAATGCTGGAAAAGCTGGTGGGGTGGGGTGGGTAGGGAGATTTCTGAAATAGTGAACTAAAAATGTAGAGCTCTATACTTCAAAGTAAACGACCACAAAGCAACAGGCAGAGCATGCCGTCTTCTGCCATGTTAAAACTGATGCAAAAGAAACCCTGAAAACTCTCTTCAGAAGTTCTCTCTACATTTTCTGATTCTAGAGACTCTAACTAGAAGAGACTAATGTGGGATCATCAACATCCAATGTGTGAAGAAAGTAAGCTTCCCTTTAGGGAAAATCTGATAGAGTTCAATAGCAAATAATTTTTCTAGTGATTAAACTGCCTATGGAATACAACAGATTAGTTATATTCCTGTTGTGGAGCTCTACAGGCTAGTCAAAAATTACCATACAGGCTAGTCAAAAACTTCACTTCCCAGTGAAATTCTACAGAACAGATCAGCAGGTGAAATCCATAAGGATGCGCTAACATTAATAAGCTTATGTTAATTTACACCAGAGGAGAATCTGGTCCATGTGTTAAGGTAATTTGATATTGAATCTCTGCAAATGTCTGTTGGTTTTAACAACCGTTAAATTCTGAATCACTTTCCATATTGGTCTTCCATGCTCTGTTGATTTGGTTTTTTATTTTAACAGGGAACCACTCCCTTCACCATATGGTCCAGCCACTGTCCACAGAATTCTGCTTACTTCACCATCATGTAACACTCTCCTCTTCAGGGAACTACATGACACTGTGACATGTGAATGCTGCTCACAGTGCAACATGAATTTCTGCTGATTTTTCTGGCACAGTACAGCAGGGGATGACCAGGGCAGCCTCCTGCATAAAACATCTGCTCTGCAGCCTTGTTTACCTTCCAAAATCCTCCATAGTTGTAAAGACCAACCTGCACAGGACTGGCACAGAGAGATACTCCCTCTGGGTTCCCAGGCAGAAGCAAATCCTTCAGTGGAGTCCCTGGTATTTCCACTGCAGTTTTCAACCTACTTTCCTGAATTTTTAGTACTTTGGGTGCCCCTGCTGAGTACACCCCAGGACAGCCTACAGTCATCTGGGTATCCATTTGGAAGATGTCTGAATGAAGTGAATAAGAAAAGCAAATCCATATACTCCATCCAGCAACCTAAAAATGCAGCATTTCTAGTAAGGTCCTCGGTTACAGAAGGAACTTTGCAGGGATGTGCCAACCACTAAAAATCACATCCATGAAGGAAACTCATGGCCCACCTGTTCTTAATCTCATCCCATTTTACATGTTTACAGTGGCCTGTAAAATGTCTGGCACTCATAATTTTAAACTATTAGTCTGACTCTGCAGGAGTTAATTGGGCAAAAGATCCCTTCCCATTTTACATTAAGAGACTGAGAATTGGGTCTGTGTTAGGTTTTATGAATCTTCTTTCCCTTAGCTTCATTGTGCCCGAGAACTGCTAAATACTGATTAAAACTAGCTCACTTTCAAACACATTTTCAGAGTACAGCTAAGTGTGGTGAATTCTGAACTGTTTAAAAGATCTTATTTTTCTCTGTGTAGGTGTAATTACTTTGTCAGGCATTCAATAATGCTGTCTTGACAAAAATCATATTTACAGTTTGATAAGCTTTTACTATCACTGTAAGATTAAATGAGTCAGCACTTGATGGGTATAAACTCTTTAGGAAAGACACTCAGGGAGGAAGGGAGGGGGTGTTGCCCTCTATGTCAGAGACCAGCTGGAGTGCATGGAGCTCCAGATGGGGATGGATGAGGAGCTGCCAGAGAGTTTATGGCTCAGGGTTAAAGGGAAGGCAGGGGAAGATGCTGTAGTGGGGGTCTGCTACAGGCCACCCAATCAGGAAGACCGAGTGGATGAGGCCCTCTATAAACAGATAGAAACAGCTTAGTGTTTGCAAGCTATGGTCCTCATGGGAGACTTCAAGCACCCTGATATCTGCTGGCAGGACAGCACAGCAGGGCACCAGCAATCAAAGAGGTTCCTGGAATGCATTAATGACAAATTCCTCTTCCAAGTGATACAGAAACCAATGAGAAAAGGTGTTATGGTGGACCTTGTCCTTGCCAACACTGAGGGGCTAGTGAGTAATGTGAAGCTCAAAGGCAGCCTTGGCTGTAGTGACCATGAAATGATTGAGTTCAAGACCCTTAGGGGGTCAAAGAGGGTGCACAGCAAGGTCACTACTCTGGACTTCAAGAGAGTGGACTTTGACCTCTTCAGGGACCTGCTTGGCAGAGTGTTGTGGGACAAAGCCGTGGGGTGAAGAGGGGCCCAAGAAAGCAGGTCGGTATTCAAGGGCCATCTTCTGCAAGCACAGGAGCAGTGAATCCCCAGAGAGAGGAAGGTAGGCAAGAATGCCAGGGGGATGAATAAGAAGCTCCTGGGCTTACTACGGCAGAAGATAAAATATATAAGGAGTGGAAGCAAGAACACGTTAGCTGAGAGGTCCACAAAGAGGCTGTCCAAGCAGCCAGGGATCAGATTAGGAAAGCTAAAGCCCAGATAGAACTAAATCTAGACAGGAACATAAAGGGGAACAAGAATACCTACTACAAGTACATCAGCAAATAAAGGAAGATGAAGGAAGATGTGGGCCCTCTCCAGAAGGAAACTGGAGACCTGGCCACAAGGGATACGGAGAAGGCTGAGGTGCCCAATAACTTCTTTGCCTTGGTCTTCACTTGCAAGGGCTCTGGGCGCATCACTCAAGTTGCAGAAAGGGAAGGCAAAAACTAGAAGGAAGATCCACCCACCATAAGTGAAAATCGGGTGTGAGACCATCTGAAGAATCTGAAGGTGCCCAAGTCCACGGGACTTGATGAAATGCATCCATGGGTCCTAAGGGAACTGGTAGATGAAGTTGCCAAGCTGTTAACCATCCTATTGGAAAGGTCATGGCAGTCTGGTGAAGTTCCCACTTACAGGAAAAGGGAAACACAACACCCATTTTCAAGAAGGGTAAAAAAGAAGACCCAGGGAACTACAGGCCAGTCAGTCTCACCTGTGTGCCTGGCAAGATCATGGAGCAGATCCTCCTGAAGGCTCTACTAAGGCACATGAAAAATGAAGGAGAGGTGACTGGTAACCAGCACGGCTTCACCAAGGGCAAATTGTGCCTGACAAACCAGGTGGCCTTTTATGATGGAGTTATGGCATCAGTGGACAAAGGAAGAGCAACTGACATCATCTACCTCAACTCCTGCAAAGTGTTTGACACTGTCCCACACAATGTCCTGGTGGCCAAGCTGGGAAAATATGGACTTGACGGATGGACAACCCACTGGATGGTCGCACTCAGAGAGTTGTGGACAAGGGCTCAAAGTCCAAACGAAGACCAGTGACAAGTGGTGTTCCTCAGGGACTGGTACTAGGACTGGTGCTATTTAACATCTTTGTTGGAGACATGGACAGTGGGATCGAAAGCAACCTCAGCAAGTTTGCCGATGTCACCAAACCGTGTGGTGCAGCTGACGTGCTAGAGGGAAAGGATGCCATCCAGAGGGACCAGGGCAGGCTTGAGAGGTGGGCCCACACCAACCTCATGAAGTTCAACAAAGCCAAATGCAAAGTCCTGCACAGGGGTTGAGGCAATCCCAAGCACAAATACAGGCTGGGCGGAGAATGGCTTGAGTGCAGCTCTGAAAAGGACTTGGGGGTGTTGGTAAATGAAAAAATGAACACGAGCTGGCAGGGTGCGCTCGTGGCCCAGAAACCAAACCGGATCCTGGCCTGCATCAAGAGAAGCGTGGCCAGTGGGTCGAGGGAGGTGATTCTCCCCCTCTACTCTGCTCTCGTGAGACCCCACCTGGAGTACTGTGTTCAGATGTGGGGCCCCCAACATAAAAAAACATGGACCTGTTGGAGAGAGTCCAGAGGAGAGCCACAAAATTAATCAAAGGGCTAGAGCACCTCCCCTATGAGGACAGGCTGAAAGAGTTGGGGTTGTTCAGCCTGGAGAAGAGAAGGCTCCGAGGAGACTTAATAGCAGCCTTCCAGTACCTGAAGGGGGCCTACAGGAGAGAAGGGGAGGCACTCTTTATCAGGGAGTGTAGTGAGAGAACAAGGGGTAATGGGTATAAGCTAAAAGAGGGCAAATTTAGACTAGACATTAGGAAGAAATTTTTTACTATGAGGGTGGTGAGACACTGGAACAGGTTGCCCAGGGAGGTTGTGGATGCCCCATCCCTGGAGGTGTTCAAGGCCAGGCTGGATGAGGCTTTGAGCAACCTGGCCTAGTGGAGGGTGTTCCTGTCCATGGCAGGGGGGTTGGAACTTGATGATCTTTAAGGTCCTTTCCAACCCAAACCATTCTATGATTCTATGATTCTCCCCCTCTACTCTGCTCTCGTGAGACTCCACCTGCAGTACTGCAGACAGCTCTGGGACCCCCAGTGCAAGAAGGACGTCAAACTGCTAGAGCAGATCCAGAAGAGGACCATGAAGATGGTCAGAGGGCTTGAACACATCCCCTGGGAGGACAGGTTGAGAGTTGGGGTTATTCAGCCTGGAGAAGAGAAGGCTCCGGAGCAAACTTATAGAGGCCTGGAGAGGGCCTACAGGAAAGCTGGGGAGAGACTTTTTAAAAGGGCATGAAGCAGCAGGATGAGGGGTAATGGATTTAAACTGGAAGAGGGCAGATTTAGACTACATATTAGAAACAAATTTTTTACGTGAGGGCGGTGAGACACTGGAATAAGTCGCCCAGGGAAGTTGTGGATGCCCCATCCCTGGAGGTGTTCAAGGCCAGGCTGGATGAGGCTTTGAGCAACCTGGGCTAGTGGGAGGTGTCCTGGCCTATAGCCGGGGGTTGGAACTTCGATGATCTCTAAAGTCCCTTCCAACCCAAACCATTCTATGATTCTACGATTCCGTGAAAACTTCCTTATATTAAGACATCCCTGCACTCAACACTTTGGTTTTATTTGTGGTGAGATATATCCCCACAGGTAAAGACATCTCTGATGCCAGAACGGGAGAGGGGAAAAGGAGTTACAACCCCTCCTAAGATTACAAGCTTTGGGTGCCTCCTGGACATCAAAACCATCTCACAGCATCCTTGAGCCAAAACCCCCTATTTCAGACAGCTGTCAGAACCCTCAGCTCTGACACTCATGTGTGGTTTCTTGTCAACGTGCTACACTTTGAACCTTTGAAATAGGGGCAAGAGTGAACCAACCTGAGTCTAACAATAACAACTTATCCAGAAATTGGGGAACATTGCACAAGTTACTTTGACATGGAAAGATAATGTATGGGGATATGCTCAACGACAAGATGCCATTGCACCCCTGCAGAATCCCACCTCCTCAGAACTGTATCTAATTGGATGCTGCCCCTACACTTACATGGCTCTGATGAGTTGGCGGAATAGAAAATTAATATGTATAGTGTGGGGCTCAGCACTTCAACTGGCATCAAACTTCACACAACCCAACTGAAAGAGTCAGCTGCTGCCAGTGACACAGACCAAAGTGCTGTTTCCCCATACTGGCTAGGTGTCCCATGAACTTTAAGTCAATATATTTTGTATGTAATTAGGAAGGAGGTGTGGAGCTAACATCACCATGCAAACTGAAGCCAATTCTTTGGTAGAGATCTACTCTAAGGAGGCATTGGAGTGAGTTGGAGACCTTCTCTATAGATGGTGTGAATTGTTTAGATATGGTTTTTAAAATGCACAGCTCCGTGGAGACCTCACCAAGAATTCCTGACTGAAAAACCCACTGCACTCTTCCTCTGCAGCTGCCAAAGAACAGCCAGTGAAAAAATACATCTTTTCCTGTCAATAAGGGTAATAACTCCCTTCCCCAAGCCAGTCCGAGTAGCTCACGGTTGTTAACTAGTCTAGGCAAAACAAATAACATTGTATCTGTTTTCAGAAAAACTGACAGCACGGCAAATTGAGATTGATATTAAAGTTCCACGAAAATAGCCTAAAAAACTTGATGGAAGAGAAAAGATGAGGAGAATAGTTTACTGGATTGGGTACACAGACGGAAAGGGAACAGTGATTCAGGTAAAAGAAAAGAGGCTGTTTTTTCAACCCACAAAGACACATTTGATTTCACAGATCAATTCTAGTAGGTTAAGAGCAGAAGGAGCAGTAAGGGAAGGAAAGTTGACTTTTGGCAAAAAGCTACCTGAAAAAGGGCTAGAATGTGTGATCTCAGTGAAGAAATTAGGCAGAGAAGCCTTGGAAACTAAAGATGGCCAAAGAGAATGGATGAATGGAAAACACTTTTTTTAAGAGAAGCTGAATATAAAACTTCTAGCAACTGATGCCTTAGCTAGTACCAGTGTCTGGAAAAAAGGATTTCTTTGTGCTTTCTGATTCTTGCAGAACTTCCATAATACAAAAATCTCGTCTGAATTTTTCAAAACCCTAAATATAAGAGATGAAAATGTTCTCTGTCAGAGATCTTTTTGATTAATGAAGAAATGCAAATCTAAAATAAACCATTCTGTACTGTGGAAGTATTTGTGAGGTATCTGAAGCACACAGTAAGGGCCCAATCTAGATCTGCTTACAGTTCAAACCCGTGACAAAGTCAGTGGAAGTTTTGAACACCTCAAAACGTATGTAGCGATCGAGCATAATGTAATGATTGAATGTCAGCCTTTGGTATTGTTGAATGGGTATTTCCTGCAAATTCTGACTGTGTTCGGTCTCTGTTCTCATTCCCTGACACAGGGAGAAGCAGCATGAGATGATCAGGGGTCTCTTTGTGGAAATGGGGTTAGGGGTCTTGGCAAATCAAGGTACATTCATCTGGTTTACCCCCCTGACACACACTTGGGTACTCAGAAATTATTTGTACCAGTTTAGTTTCTCTAATTGCTTTCAGATCTCAGGTAAATTTGTTTCACTGAAATGTATCTGTCCCCAGCAATTACTCTGTTTGGTGCAGAACTCACTTCTGTTTTAGATTTTCAGGGAAATAAAGAAAATATACATTAAGTCTCAGTTCCTTTGGTTAGAAAATTACCCTAAGTATACACTCAGTTTAAACTGCCTGAAAGGAAAGAAGAAACTTTTCCTTGATGCAGATGAATGTTTTACCTTGTCATCTAACAACTAGAAACCGAATGAATGTGTGTAATTTTAGATCCCAAATCAAACACCGAACCAAAACCAATTTCTCAGTCCTTTCATTATCTGAAAATAAAAAGCAGAAAACCAGCTTTCACAAACAAGTAATTATTTTAATTTTAATGCCATACTTTGTGGCCTGACAGCAAATCCCCTAGTTGCAGTCTGTCCTTTCACTTATCTGGTTTGAAAAAAAAGAAGTATAAATCATGTTAAAGCAATTGCACACGTAAGTGAATCCTCTGGAAACTATCTTCCCGCTGAAATAACTAGAGGCTCTCCTTGCTGCGTTACTCCAGCGAGATCTAGAGGGTGGAAATTACTGCCAAAACTCGAGGGTATTGCACGCCACCTCCAAAGAAACCTGCGTGCCAGATTTCCAGCCCACCGACTTTGGGTTATTTTGTCGGGTTTATACAGTAGTCCGCTCCCGCAGCTTGTCCGTCCGACCCTCGACGCTCTGAGAGGTCAGCGGGGTACGGGGGGCGCGCCACGGGCGTCCAGGTCGAACCCCACGGCCGCCGCGCCCGTGGCCAGCGGCTGAGCTCCTTCAGGCCGCGGCGGGGTCTGTGAGCCCGGCGGCACCCCTCCAAACCCGAGCACCTCCTGCTCCCGGGGACGCCGCCCCTGGGCCGCGGCGGGGCGGGCGGCTCAGCCCCCGTGCGCTACGGGTGGGAGTGGTCCCCCGCTCAGCCCCCGCATCGCCCCGCCGCCCCGCGGCTGGGCCGGGGGGATTACCGCCGGCGGCGGCGGTGGGCCTCGGCGCGGGGCCGGGGAGAGGAGGATTAACTTGTCAGCGCCGCTTCGCCCTGGCCATGGCTGGATCGGCTCCGAGACAGGGGATTAGCACGGCGAGCGACCACAGAAGCGGGATTTGGGAGAAGGGAAGCGGGAAAGGAAGACATGCGGGCGGCCGAAACCGCCGCCAGCCGCAGCGGGTCCCGTCGCCTGCACCTGCTGGACATACGCCCGGTACGCTGAGCAAGAGCCCCGCGCCCGCGGGGAGGTGACGACGGCAGCAGCGCCGCCAGTAGC